>JALJCO010007980.1:0-162474 GCA_023101725.1 Atherinomorus stipes | reverse complement strand
AACTGGGATTTCAGATCCTGGCCCTCCGAATGTAATTGGGGGAATTCAGGTTTCCAGAATTTGCAGATGAAGTTTCGGTAAAGTTTGGTGCCTGTGGAGACGGCACCTCAAAGATGGGTACCAAGGGTTTACGTCTCCGAACCCTCTTACCTTGTTTGATTTCCTCTGAAACTCCATCAATTACTCCTTTGGTCTCACGATGTCCTTCAGCCTTCTGGGGCTTGTTTGTGCTTGTGTGGAGTTCATCTGGGATTTCTGATCCTGGGCCTCCGAATGTTATTTTCTGGGGATTCTCCATGTTTTCAGATATCTCACAGAGGTTTTTCTGAGTCCTGTCTATGTGATGTTTAGATGTTTGAGTCTCTGCCTGATGACAGGTCTGATTGGTGTTTCCAGGTAGAGTATCAATGACTTCAGTCTCTGATGGTTGTTGACTGGATTCTGTAGACTCACCTTTGTTCTGGATGTTTGATGGGTCTTTAACCAACTTTGGAAAAAGAGGAACTCCCTTGAGATAATCCTCATAGGTTATTCCCCTGGATTCCAGTAGTAGAGCGAAGTCGGGCTCTACAGGTCTACTTTTCTTGCATTTCTTGCGTTGTTTTCTGTCTGGAGGCTGTAGGGGTGAAACAGTCCCAGGACTGTCCAGCTCAGTCTTTGTGTTGTCTTTCTGTCTCCTGGCTGTTGGATGTTCAGATGTTTGAGTCTCTGCCTGATGACAGGTCTGATTGGTGTTTCCAGGCAGAGTATCAGTGACTTCAGTCTCTGATGATAGAGGACTGAAAGTCTCCTCAAGTTGAACTTGTGTTGGAAGCAAAGGTTCTGAAATGAGTTCAACTGGGATTTCAGCTCCTGGCCCTCCGAATGTAACTGGGGAATTCAGGTTTCCAGAATTTCCTGAAGTAGTTTCGGTAAAGTTTGGTGCCTGTGGAGACGGCACCTCAAAGATGGGTACCAAGGGTTTACGTCTCCGAACCCTCTTACCTTGTTTGATTTCCTCTGGAACTCCATCAATTACTCGTTTGGTCTCACGATGTCCTTCAGCCTTCTGGGGCTTGTTTGTGCTTGTGAGGAGTTCAGTGGGCATTTCTGATCCTGGGCCTCCGAATGTTATTGTCTGAGGATTCTCCAGGTTTTCAGAAACCTTGCAAACATCGCTCGGGGTGTCTGTTCTCTGACTCCCGTGGTCTTCAGATGTCTGCAGTGCAGGAAATTCTTCACTCTTCAACGAAATTCCAGAGTTAAACTCACCTTTTCTCCTGGAGAGTTGATGGAGCATTAGCTAACTTTGGTAGGAAAGGGAATTGCTCCAGGAAATCCTCATAGGTTTGGTCCATGGATTCTTTGAGCAGATGGTAGTTAGGCTCCGCAGATGAACGCTTCTTTTCCTGCGTCGTTTCCTTTCCTGTTGACCTCCTGGTTGTTGGTTGACCGGTTCTTCAATGAAAAAAAACTTGATTTCTTGAGCGGCTGACGTTTGACTCTCCAACGGTGGTTTGGTGGATGTCTGTTCTGCAGGCTTGTTGGATCCAGCTGCTTGCTCAATAAGAGTTTCTCCAGTTTGGAGAACCTGGTCCACAACAGGGGTTTGGACAACGCTGTCAGTTACCGTCTCAGCTAAATCTGGTTCAGCTTCTCTGACGGGAGGCTGTGCAGGTGAAACAGCCCCAGAACTGTTTCTCCAAGTCAATCCAAAAGTAATTTTCTGGACGTTCTTACTTTTCTTAGAAACTTTGCACATTTTAGCCTCAGCGTTGTCTTTCTTACTCTGGTGTCTTTTGTGTTCAGGTGTCATTTTCTCCAGTGTGGGAAAATCTTTAACACCGAACGACATGCCAGAGTTGCTCCCACCTTCACTTTGGAGATTTGATGGAATTTCTCCGAAGTTTGGTGAGAGAGAAGACTCCTGGAGATGTCTCACGACAATCTCAGGTTGTCTGTTGACTTGACGTTTTTCACGTTTTTCCATTGTCAGTTCTTGATGCGTAGCAAAGTGCGTAGCGAGATGTGTACCGAGATGCGATTACCTGTGTACTGACTTAATAAGAGCAGTAGGGGGTATTTATAAAAACATGTGTCCTTTGATATTTGTGACATCAGAGATCACATGACATGTAGGTTCTATCTTTCATCTGAAATGTTCTTTCAGCTGTTGCTTAGCAACACCATACTGGACTCCGCCCTTCAAATGATTCCATCAGAAATTAGAAGCCTTGTTGGATGTTGCCTGGCAACGGGCTGCATGCAGCCAAAGTTTTACTGAGGATTGGTAAGGATTTGTATTGTAGGAGCATGAAATGACATGAAAATTAAATGAAAAAATTCTTTATATAATGATAATAATAAAAGAGGTCTTGTTCCGGAGGCTGCTGGCAGGAATGATCTACCGTACATTTCCAGGAAATCTTTCTGATGGACCTGAAGAAGTCTCCCCACTGAACACAATGTTGTTTCTTCACTATTATACACAAAGAGTATCTGGGCTGTAGTTGATGTGAAGTATTTACGTTGATCTAACTTAATTGTTTTGGTTTGGTGATAAAATCTATTGCTTTTGAGTTAAATCGACTTCAAAATCACACTTAGTCCAAAATAAGTTTTACTTCACTCAAAGTGAATTTTTTTAGTTGTTTCAGCTTTAGAGTGCATGAACAACAAAGGGGTGGAGCTATTTTCAAAACTCAACATATCTGGACCACAAAGGCTCATGGGAAATACAAATTAAGCAGGAATTTAACCTTTTAATGATTGTTATCCTATAAATTTGAGTTAAGTGTTTACTGCCTTTGTTATGTTCACATTCAGAGGAAGTTGTTGAGAAATTTGGATCAGTTTGGACGTTACAGTTGCTCCATGAGTGTGAAGGAGAGTTCAAGAAGGTAAACTCCCCAATCCATTTGGCAATGAAGTCAGTCAGTCTTGTTCTTCAGGGTGATGCTGCTGGCAGGAATGAATTTCTGTATTTCTCCATCCTACAGTGAACCTGACGCAGCCTCCCACTGAACACACTCTGTTGATTCTTCTCCGTGTTGTGGAGAGGAGTGGGAAGAATCCTCCATCATCTTCATCAGCTTGTGCAGCATTCTTTTCTGAACGATCATCTCCAGCGGCTCCAGAGTTCTCACCCAGCACAGAACCAGCTTTCCTTGATCAGCTTGTTTAGTTTCTTCAAGTCTCTGATTCTGATGCTGCTTCCCCAGCAGATGCTGCAAAGCTAATTGCACTTTCCACAACAGACTTGTAGAAGATCTGCAACATCTTGGTGCAGACGTTGAATGATCTCAGCTCCTTAAGAAGTAGAGTCTGCTCTGACCTTTCTTATAGATGTAGTCAGTGATGCATTTCTAGTCGAATCTGTTGTCCAGCTGAACTCCAGGTATTTGTAGTTCTCCACCACCTCCACCTCCTCTTCCAGGATGTAGACAGGATTATGCTGCTTATTCTTGCTCCTCCTGAAGTCAACAATCATCTCTTTAGTCTTGCTGGTATTTAAGATGAGCTGATTGTTACCATTTCACAAACTGACTGACCAGTTCCTGGCTCGGCTTCTTGTCCATCACCGATACACCCCACAAACTGCAGAGTCATCAGAGTGTTTCTGCAGATGACAGGATCAGAGTTGTACTGGAAGTCTGAGGTGTACAGTGTAAAGAGGAATGGTGAGAGTACAGTTCCTTGTGGTGCTCCAGTGCTGCTGACCACCATCTCAGACACACAACCTTTCAGTCTCACAAACTGTGGTCTGTTTGTTAGGTAGTCGTAAATTCAGGTGGTTGTGGAGGATCCACCTGGAAGTTATGGAGCTTCTCACATAGCAAAGCAGCTGAATAGTATTTGAGGTCTTGAGAACTCTGGAACTGACACTATCTGGACCTGCAGCCTTGTTCCGGTTCAGTTTCTCTAGCTGTTTCTAGAGACTGGAGGAGGAGGCAGAGGAGGTCTCAGGATGTCCTGATGTGGAGGCAGAGGAGGTCTCAGAATGTCCTGATGTGGAGACAGAGGAGGCTGTGTTCAGGTCCAAGACTGAGCTGCAGGGTGACAGAGTGGAGGTGGGACAGGGAAAGCTGTGGGCTCATGGAGGGTGTGCGACGTGTTGGGTTGTCGGCAGGGGGGAACTGAACCTATTGAAGAACATATTCAGTTCGTTAGCTCTGTCCAGACCTCCTATCAGTCTGGTCCCCCTTTAACTCTGTAGCCAGTGATTTTCTTCATTCCCGACCACACATCCCTCACGTTGTTCTGCTGGAGCTACTCTCCAACTTCTTCCTGTAGTCCTCCTTGCACTTCTTAGTCTGTGTTTTCAGTAGTTTTTGTCTGGTCTTCAGTAACTCCCTGTCTCCATCCCTGAAAGCTTTCTTTTTGATGTTCAGCAGCTTTTTCAGGTCACTGGTGATCCAGGGTTTGTTATTGGGGAAGCACCTCACTGTTCATGTTGGAACGATGTTGTCCACACAGAAGTTTATGTAATCTGTCACACACTCAGTCATGGTGTTGATGTCATCTCCATGAGGTTCACAGAGGACATTCCAGTCTGTGGCCTCAAAGCACCCTCTCAGAGCATCTTCAGCCTCAGTAGACCAGGTTTTAATCGTCCTCCTAATGACTGGCTGCTGCTGAACAAGGTGAGAGGTGAGAAGAACCAGATTATGATCTGATCTTCCTAAAGGAGGCAGGGCAGAGGAGCTGTATGCATTCTTTGTATTTGCATAAAATAAGTCCAACATCTTATTTTCTCTTGGTGGAGCAGCTGACAAACTGCTGGAAAGTTGGCAACGTAGCAGAGAGGGAGACGTTGTTGAAGTCTCCAGAGATCGCCATGAATGAGTTTGGATGCTGTGTTTGTAGTTTAGCCACGATGGAGCTGATGACATCACAGGCTGTCTCTGGTGCGGTACCTGGTATTATATAAACCGCTACCAGAATAACACAGGCAAACTCTCTGGGCAAATAATATGGACGGAAACTCACAGCTAACACTTCAATGTCTCTTGTGCAGATCTTCTCCTTGACAGTGACGTGTCCTGGATGGCACCAACGCTGATTGACCAGCACTGCAATTCTGCCTCCCTTTAGCTTCCTGCTGAGCTGTTTATTTTGGTCTGCACGGACCGTCTTGAAGACATAAAGACCTGGATGCAGAGTCTGGTGTGGAGGAACTGGACTGGCCTGGACAGAGTCCTGACCTCAACCCCATAGAACACCTTTGGGATGAATCAGAGCGGAGACTGAGAGCCAGGCCTTCTGGTCCAACATCAGTGTGACCTCACAAATGTGCTTCTGGAAGATGGTCAAAGATTCCCAGAAACACTCCTAAACCTTGTGGACAGCCTTCCCAGAAGATGAAGCTGTTCTAGCTGCAAAGGTGGACCAACGTCATCCTGAACCCTCTGGATCAGAAATGGATGTTACTGAAACTCAGATGTGAGTCTAGACAGGTGAGACAAGGCTTTTGGCAATAGGGATGGGTACCGAATTCAGTACTTTTTTGGTACCTACTGAACTCCGTCGGTGCTACCAAGTACAGATTCACGTAAAGTCAAACGGTACCATGTTTCGGTACCTAAATGCATCCTTTTTACTGTGAGGGAGTGGAAGAGTTGGTGATTTCTGTGCTGCACGTGAACGTTGCATCGCAGCATGACATCAGCTGCAGCGGCCGCGTGTTCAGTCAGAACCAGCCGCTGATTGAAGCTTTTCTGGCTTCACTTCTCCAAAACATGGAGCTCGCTACAATATTTGAGATGCAGAATGTCAGAGAAGCGGCGGGAACACGTCTGATCTGAGGAAGCAGCTGATTAAACACAATATTCTTCCCAAAGCTCCGTTCCCGACGCTTCGTCTGCAGCCCGCAGAAAGAAGAGGGAGGAGTCAGTCAGCGCCTCAGCGGCTGAACAGGTCTTATCCGGGGGGGCAGATAATAACCAGTGGGGGTCACACACTGCTGTTCAGAACTCAGTATGATGTAAATACTGAGTTTACCATCAACCACCACAGTGAACCGGTTCAGGACCGACGTGCAGGTCACGTCTCCCCCTCCTTCACATCCCACATCTCATTAAACTTCATCACAGCGGAGTTTCCATCTGTCATGGAGTCTGTGTCTCTGAAGAAGCTCGTCTGGTTTAACCAGCACGGCAGAAACTGTCTGCACCAAGCGAGTAAGCTGGGCTTGATCCCTGCAGCAGGAGGCTCACAGCCTCCATCCTACCTGCACAAAACGCCGCCATGGTGTCAGTTTAGTGTCGGACAACATTCCATGTTTATCTCATGAAATTATTCCATCATTAAGTTTCCCTCTGTTACCAGACGCTCCGACGCCATAGAGAATAAAAACAGATGGATTTTGCTTTAATATATTTGTAAAAAGTTATATGTTGAGAATGAGAAATAAATCTGTTTTTGCCATATAAACACACACAAAAGTACCGAAACTGGTACTGTTTGGTACCGGTCCTGATTCACAGGTACCAGAAGTTGGTACTGTATCGATTCAAATGTGAACGGCACCCATCCCTATTTGGCAACATAGTGTATCTCTCAAAAATGGACTGGGAGGTCTTTTTAAACATCTGCACTGATTGTGGCATTTCTCAGACATGTCTTATTAATGAAATGGTGTGGAGTGTTTCTGGCTCCAGAACTCTGCTTTCATGTGATTGAAACACGCAGATGATGAAAACTTGAGCAAATCCACCTCAGCTCATGTCTGTGTGGACATGGTCTTCATTTAACTGACTCTGGCTCTGACCAGTCGGTGCCTCGGGGGACCGGAGGTTGGGAACCACTGCTGTATTTTAGGACTTCTTGCTTCAGGTGTCGGGCTGCAGCAGGTTGGCTGTGTGTGGAGGCCTCCGTCCCTCCAGCTGGTCTGCTGTAGTCCCTGTATCCTCCTCAGCTTTGTTTCTCCGGACCAGAGCAGCGCTGCACGTTTCAGGACTCGGCTTTCATTCATGACTGCTCAGCCTGAACCTGTCGACTCGTTGTTAATGCAGCGTTCCTGTGCAGCGGTGGTGCAGGTCAGCCTTCAGGTTAACAGCTCTCTTCAGGTCTTCATCCTCTGACAATGATGTCAACGCTGCTGCAGGACCGTTAACTTTCTGTGCACATGACGATGGTGCTGCAGAGGATGAAGGCTTTTTAGCACAGGTTACACAATTCCTAATTGTGTTGCCCAAATTTGTATCACGAGTATAAAATGAAGCACAAGTTCTTCATTTCATTGCTTAAAAGGCACATGACTGGCAGAGCACATTCATCTCGCATATAGAGGGCACACAAAAACCAAATCTGGTTTCAGGAACGCAGCAACTTCAGCTGAACAAAACACCAGCAGGATGGGACAGGCAGCCTCCATTTAACACTAAACTATCACAAGCATGCAAACTGATGTCACTGGTTGAGATTATTAAGCTAAACTGAAGATTTTCCGGGGGAGATGTTTTATCCTGAGCATGGCTCTGCAGAGAGGAGCACTCACAGATGATCTGGAAGCTTCCCGGCTGGTTCTCAGTGCCGATCATTTCTAATGTGGCCGCTTTTTGTTTCCACTCTTCTACTTTGGTCATCCCACGTTGGATCTGTCTGATAACCCATAGAACCAGTAAAGCATAGGTTGTGCTTCAGGAATAGCTGCTCCAGCTTGTTCACACAATATGACATTAAATGACTTTTCTTTATTTTAACAGCACAGAAGAGCTTAACACAAACATAAATGGTAACAGGTTTGTTTTTACACCTGTGTGAAGATGTTGGTGATGCACAATAACAAAAAGTAAAAAAAATACTTTTACTGTATGCGCACGTAAAAACAGAGCAGATACAGTTGTCCTCAAAATTATTCATCCCCTCCCATTAAAGACAGAAAAAAATCAGCTGTCAGTGAAATAAGTGACAAAAAGAAGAATAAACAAAACTCACAACATTGATTTTGAATTGTGGTTCAACAGAAATAAAAAAAACACACAAAAAATAAATCAAGTAAACAAGCATGATGGGGCTTCGAAGCTAAAATGTTGTTGAGTGATCAGGTGTTTCTGTAACGTCCAATCAGACGTCTGCACCTGTTGACAGGCATGTTGGTCCATGTTCATGAGCAAGGTGCTCTGTTTGGTCTGGGATAGTTTCATTTGTTTATTTTTTTATTATTTTTTCAACTCCAATTCAAAAGCACTATTTTATTTCACTAAATTATATTTTGTAAATTTTTTTTATTATTTGTTTCTTTTGCTTCTTGTTGTTTGAATTACTGTTGTGAATTTAGCCTTTTCTTCAGTGGAATCATTCTTTTTTTTCTTTTTTTTTCTTTTCTTTTTACTTGTCCTGTCCAGCATCGCAGCAAGCAGAATGGAAATCTGATTGCTTTATTTTGTTGAACAGTTTTGCTTTACCAAACGGAGCTTTATGAACATAAGGCTCCGCTTGATATCCTTGATATCAGTGGAATCATTCTGAGGACGACTGAAAGCACAGAATGAGGCAGGAGGTTGTGTTGGATTCTATCTGGTTAAAAAGGCATCTGGTTTCCTTTTCTGAGTATTTTTGTAGTTTTTAAAGGCATTTATAAGATATGAATTTCACACACTGTAGTTCCGAAATGAATCTTTAGTGTAATTTTTATGGTTGAAGGTGTTTTGCTGGACCAGGGAACTTTGCGGGTACTGTAAACTGCATTAGGACTATTTTATTGCATTTTTGTGTGTTTACATCTCTGATTGACAGGTCTTTGTGTCTGTGTGTTTAAATACTTTTTAAAGTACAGCGGAGGATGTACCCGATACTCCTCCATCATCAGTCTGAACTCTGGCGTACCACAAGGCTGTGTGATGAGCCCACTCCTCCACTCCTGCTTCACTCACCGCTGCAGACCTGGTTATAAACCATGATCAGGTCTGCAGACGACATCACAGTGACCGACCTCGGCCAGGACGATGGGTCGGCCTGCAGGGAAGACGAGGACATGGAGCTCCTCTAAACCTGAGAAGAGGAACAGCCTGCCATAGTCGGCATGTGTCCAGCATGAGATCTCTAGTTTTCACATCTTCCAGGATCTCACAGTCAACTGACCCGTTATGAAGACTCTGGTACCTCTTATTAGAATCCACCTCACCACTGATATCCTGGTAAACTTCCACAGCTGCATCCTTCATCCTGGTCTGGTGTGGACCTGGTCTGTCTCAGACCGGACAGCGTTGCTGGTCTTGGTCCCGGTCTGGTGTGGGATCTGTCTGTCTCAGACCGTGCAGCGTTGGTCTTGGTCCTGGTCTGGTGTGGGATCTGGTCTGTCTCAGACCGGACAGCTTTGCTGGTCTTGGTCCCGGTCTGGTGTGGGATCTGGTCTGTTTCAGACCAGACAACATTGGTCTTGGTCCTGGTCTGGTGTGGGGTGTGGTCTGTTTTAGACCAGACAGCGTTGGTCTTGGTCCTGGTCTGGTGTGAGATCTGGTCTGTCAGACCGGACAGCATTGGTCTTGGTCCTGGTCTGGTGTGGGATCTGGTCTGTCAGACTGGACTTGGTCTTGGTCCTGGTCTGGTGTGGAATCTGGTCCGTTTCAGACCGGACAGTGTGGGTCTTGGTCCTGGTCTGGTGTGGGATCTGGTCTGTCAGACTGGACACTGTCTTGGTCCTGGTCTGGTGTGATCTGGTCTGTCAGACTGGACTTGGTCTTGGTCCTGGTCTGGTGTGGGATCTGGTCTGTTTCAGACCGGACAGCGTTGGTCTTGGTCCTGGTCTGGTGTGGGATCTGGTCTGTCAGACTGGACTTGGTCTTGGTCCTGGACTGGTGTGGGATTTGGTCTGTCAGACCGGACAGCGTTGTTCTTGGTCCTAGTCTGGTGTGGATGTGGTCTGTGTCAAACCGGACAGCATTGTTGGTCTTGGTCCTGGTCCGGTGTGGGATCTGGTCTGTTTCAGACCGGACAGCGTTGGTCTTGGTCCTGGTCTGGTGTGGGATCTGGTCTGTCAGACTGGACTTGGTCTTGGTCCTGGTCTGGTGTGGGATCTGGTCTGTCAGACTGGACTTTGTCTTGGTCCTGGTCTGGTGTGGGATCTGGTCTGTCAGACTGACTTGGTCTTGGTCCTGGTCTGGTGTGGGATCTGGTCTGTCAGACCGGACAGCGTTGTTCTTGGTCCTAGTCTGGTGTGGGATGTGGTCTGTGTCAGACCGGACAGCATTGTTGGTCTTGGTCCTGGTCCGGTGTGGGATCTGGTCTGTTTCAGACCGGACAGCATTGTTGGTCTTGGTCCTGGTCTGGTGTGGGATCTGTCTGTGTCAGACCGGACAGCATTGTTGGTCTTGGTCCTGGTCTGGTGTGGGATCTGGTCTGTGTCAGACCGGACAGCATTGTTGGTCTTGGTCCTGGTCTGGTGTGGGATCTGGTCTGTGTCAGACCGGACAGCGTTGGTCTTGGTCCTGGTCTGGTGTGGGATCTGGTCTGTTTCAGACCGGACAGTGTTGGTCTTGGTCCTGGTCTGGTGTGGGATCTGGTCTGTTTCAGACCGTACAGCGTTGGTCTTGGTCCTGGTCTGGTGTGGGATCTGGTCTGTCAGACTGGACTTGGTCTTGGTCCTGGTCTGGTGTGGGATCTGGTCTGTGTCAGACCGGACAGCTTTGGTCTTGGTCCTGGTCTGGTGTGGGATCTGGTCTGTCAGACTGGACTCGGTCTTGGTCCTGGTCTGGTGTGGATCTGGTCTGTCAGACTGGACTTGGTCTTGGTCCTGGTCTGGTGTGGGATCTGGTCTGTCTCAGACCGTACAGCGTTGGTCTTGGTCCTGGTCTGGTGTGGGATCTTGTCTGTTTCAGACCGGACAGCGTTGGTCTTGGTCCTGGTCTGGTGTGGGATCTGGTCTGTGTCAGACCGGACAGCTTTGGTCTTGGTCCTGGTCTGGTGTGGGATCTGGTCTGTCTCAGACCGTACAGCGTTGGTCTTGGTCCTGGTCTGGTGTGGGATCTGGTCTGTTTCAGACCGTACAGTGTTGGTCTTGGTCCTGGTCTGGTGTGGGATGTGGTCTGTTTCAGACCAGACAGCGTTGGTCTTGGTCCAGGTCTGGTGTGGGATCTGGTCTGTCAGACTGGACTTGGTCTTGGTCCTGGTCTGGTGTGGGATCTGGTCTGTCAGACCGGACAGCGTTGTTCTTGGTCCTGGTCTGGTGTGGGATGTGGTCTGTGTCAGACCGGACAGCATTGGTCTTGGTCCTGGTCTGGTGTGGGATCTGGTCTGTCAGACTGGACTTGGTCTTGGTCCTGGTCTGGTGTGGAATCTGGTCCGTTTCAGACCGGACAGTGTGGGTCTTGGTCCTGGTCTGGTGTGGGATCTGGTCTGTCAGACTGGACTTTGTCTTGGTCCTGGTCTGGTGTGGGATCTGGTCTGTCAGACTGGACTTGGTCTTGGTCCTGGTTTGGTGTGGGATCTGGTCTGTTTCAGACCGGACAGCGTTGGTCTTGGTCCTGGTCTGGTGTGGGATCTGGTCTGTCAGACTGGACTTTGTCTTGGTCCTGGTCTGGTGTGGGATCTGGTCTGTCAGACTGGACTTGGTCTTGGTCCTGGTTTGGTGTGGGATCTGGTCTGTTTCAGACCGGACAGCGTTGGTCTTGGTCCTGGTCTGGTGTGGGATCTGGTCTGTCAGACTGGACTTGGTCTTGGTCCTGGACTGGTGTGGGATCTGGTCTGTCAGACCGGACAGCGTTGTTCTTGGTCCTAGTCTGGTGTGGGATGGTCTGTGTCAGACCGGACAGCATTGTTGGTCTTGGTCCTGGTCCGGTGTGGGATCTGGTCTGTTTCAGACCGGACAGCGTTGGTCTTGGTCCTGGTCTGGTGTGGGATCTGGTCTGTCAGACTGGACTTGGTCTTGGTCCTGGTCTGGTGTGGGATCTGGTCTGTCAGACCGGACAGCGTTGTTCTTGGTCCTAGTCTGGTGTGGGATGTGGTCTGTGTCAGACCGGACAGCATTGTTGGTCTTGGTCCTGGTCCGGTGTGGGATCTGGTCTGTGTCAGACCGGACAGCATTGTTGGTCTTGGTCCTGGTCTGGTGTGGGATCTGGTGTGTGTCAGACCGGACAGCATTGTTGGTCTTGGTCCTGGTCTGGTGTGGGATCTGGTCTGTGTCAGACCGGACAGTGTTGGTCTTGGTCCTGGTCTGGTGTGGGATCTGGTCTGTTTCAGACCGGACAGTGTTGGTCTTGGTCCTGGTCTGGTGTGGGATCTGGTCTGTTTCAGACCGTACAGCGTTGGTCTTGGTCCTGGTCTGGTGTGGGATCTGGTCTGTCAGACTGGACTTGGTCTTGGTCCTGGTCTGGTGTGGGATCTGGTCTGTGTCAGACCGGACAGCTTTGGTCTTGGTCCAGGTCTTGTGTGGGATCTGGTCTGTCAGACCGGACAGCTTTGGTCTTGGTCCTGGTCTGGTTTGGGATCTGGTCTGTCAGACTGGACTTGGTCTTGGTCCTGGTCTGGTGTGGGATCTGGTCTGTCAGACTGGACTTGGTCTTGGTCCTGGTCTGGTGTGGGATCTGGTCCGTTTCATACCGGACAGCAATGTTGCCCCCCATCATGGAGGACCAGTCCCAGACCTGTATGCGTTGCTGGTGCTGGTGCCAGTCTTTACAGCCTAGTGGTCTGACTGGTCTGGCCCGTCTCTCCAGTGAGGAATGCTGAAACTCCGGTCGGGACGACCGAGGAAAACTCACCTGTCGGCAAACGTGCCTGCCTGACCTGCTTAGACTGCAGAGAACATGCAAATGATCCCCACCTGGAATGTTTCTGCTCCTGCAGCTCGGCCCAGAGCTCCTAACGTACCGAAGCATCAGCACACGGAGCAGTAAGAGAGGAACGAGACCAGACAGGAAGAGGTGCAAACGGGCTGTGAGGGCTTCATGTGAATCTTTTTCCGGGTTTTGTGAGTCTTCGAGGATGTGGCTTAGAGGGGGGGATCATAAGGGGAAAAAAACGAAGATATTAGCAGCTGTGGGCGCTCGTAACCTTGGAAACAGTGGATGTGTGGTTTTGGAGGCAGAAAATGCTGATAAGAACTGTAGTTAACTGCAGACGGGGCGAATGAGGGATGTACACCAAGAACCGTATCGTCTAGAACCAGTTCCTGATCTGGGACAGACACACTTCCCCACGGCTGTCCTCCACCCACCTACGCAGACCACTGGAGAGTCCGTCCACAGAGGTCTGGGCTGCAGCCTGAGTCTTTTTTTTTTTTTTTTGTCCTTTATAAAAAATTTTTTTTTAACTTGTCCTGTCCAGCATGGTAGCAGCAGAATGATGATCTGGCTGCTTTATTGTGTTGAACAGTTTTGCTTTGCCAAGAGGAGCTTTATGAGCACAAAGCTCCCCTCGACTATCCTGCGTTTACTCATTTTATTTCTTTAATTAACCTTTTATTTACAACAGCATTTTACATCACATTGCTGGGCTTGACAAGAGAAAAATGAAAGAAAAGAAAGTTAATAGAAGCGATGATAGAAAGTGAAACAGAGAGAAAGGAGTGAGAAAATGAATGAAATGAAAAATACTTTATTCATCCCCGAAGGGAAATTCAGTATTGTAAAAGCTCACTTTTTTTTTTTTTTTTTTTTTTTTTTTAAATAAACAAAAAGTCAGTTAGTCTTGTTCTTTAGGGTGATGGTTGCTGGCAGGAATGAATTCCTGTATCTCTCCGTCCTACAGCGAACTTGACGCAGCCTCCCACTGAACACACTCTGTTGATTCTTCACCGTGTTGTGGAGAGGATGGGAAGAGTCCTCCATCATCTTCATCAGCTTGTGAAGCATTCTTTTTGAACGATCATCTCCAGCGGCTCCAGAGTTATCCCCAGCACAGAACCAGCTTTCTTGATCAGCTTGTTTAGTTTCTTCAAGTCTCTGGTTCTGATGCTGCTTCCCCAGCAGATGCTGCAAAGCTAATTGCACTTTCTACCACAGACTTGTAGAAGATCTGCAACATCTTTTTGCAGACATTAAATGATTTTAGCTTCCTTAAGAAGTAGAGTCTGCTCTGACCTTTCTTGTAGATGTAGTCACAGTTGCATTTCCAGTCGAGTCTGTTGTCCAGCTGAACTCCAAGGTATTTGTAGTTCTCCACCACCTCCACCTCCTCTTCCAGGATGTAGACAGGACTATGCTGCTTATTCTTGCTCCTCCTGAAGTCAACAATCATCTCTTTAGTCTTGCTGGTATTTAAGATGAGCTGATTGTTACTGCACCATTTCACAAACTGACTGACCAGTTCCCTGTACTCGGCTTCTTGTCCATCACTGATACACCCCACAACTGCAGAGTCATCAGAGTATTTCTGCAGATGACAGGACTCAGAGTTATACTGGAAGTCTGAGGTGTACAGTGTAAAGAGGAATGGTGAGGGAGTACAGTCCCTTGTGGTGCTCCAGTGCTGCTGACCACCATCTCAGACACACAACCTTTCAGTCTCACAAACTGTGGTCTGTTTGTTAGGTAGTCGTAAATCCAGGTGGTTGTGGAGGATCCACCTGGAAGTTATGGAGCTTCTGACATAGCAAAGCAGCTGAATAGTATTAAATGCACTTGAAAAATCAAAGAACACTGACCCTCAAAGTGCTGCCTGACTGGTCCAGATGAGAGTGGGCTCTCTGAAGCAAGAAGATGATGGCGTCTTCAACCCCAAGCCCATTACGATATGCGAACTGTAATGGGTCCTGAAAGGTGTTCACTTGCTTGTTGAGGTGATCCAGTAAGAGTCTCTCCAGGACTTTCATGATGTGAGATGTCAGAGCAACTGGTCTGTAGTCATTTGGTTCAGCTGGTTGTGTTTTTTTAGGGACTGGAACAAGACAGGATGTCTTCCACAGCACAGGAACTCTGTTCTGTCTCAGGCTGGTGTTAAAAAGGTGCTGGAGAACCGGACATAGTTGTTCTGAGCAGGTCTTGAGAACTCTGGGACTGACACCATCTGGACCTGCAGCCTTGTTCGGTTCAGTTTTTCTAGTTGTTTCTTGACCTGGTCACAGGAGACAGTCAGGCTGGAGGTGGAGACAGAGGAGGTCTCAGGATGTCCTGATGTGGAGGGAGATGAGGCTGTGTTCAGGTCCATGACTGAGGTGCAGGGTGACAGAGTGGAGGTGGGACAGGAAAGCTGTGGGCTCATGGAGGGTGTGTGGTGTGTTGGGTTGGCAGCAGGGGGGGGGGGGGGAACTGAACCTATTGAAGAACATGTTCAGTTCGTTAGCTCTGTCCAGACCTCCGTCAGTCTGGTCCCCCTTTAGCTTGAAGCCAGTGATTTTCTTCATTCCCGACCACACATCCCTCACATTGTTCTGCTGGAGCTGCTCTCCAACTTCTTCCTGTAGTCCTCCTTGCACTTCTTAGTCTGTGTTTTCAGTTGTTTTTGTGTGGTCTTCAGTAACTCCCTGTCTCCATCCCTGAAAGCTTTCTTTTTGATGTTCAGCAGCTTTTTCAGGTCACTGGTGATCCAGGGTTTGTTATTGGGGAAGCACCTCCACTGTTCTTGTTGGAACGATGCTGTCCACACAGAAGTTTATGTAATCTGTCACACACTCAGTCATGGTGTTGATGTCATCTCCATGAGGTTCACAGAGGACATTCCAGTCTGTGGCCTCAAAGCACCCTCTCAGAGCATCTTCAGCCTCAGTAGACCAGGTTTTAATCGTCCTCCTAATGACTGGTTGCTGCTGAACGATGGGCTTGTAGGTGGAGGTGAGAAGAACCAGATAATGATCTGATCTTCCTAAAGGAGGCAGGGCAGAGGAGCTGTATGCATTCTTAGTATTTGCATAAAATAAGTCCAACATCTTATTTTCTCTGGTGGAGCAGCTGACAAACTGCTGGAAAGTTGGTAACGTAGCAGAGAGGGAGACGTTGTTGAAGTCTCCAGAGATCGCCATGAATGAGTTTGGATGCTGTGTTTGTAGTTTAGCCACGACGGAGCTGATGACATCACAGGCTGTCTCTGGTGCGGTACCTGGTATTATATAAACCGCTACCAGAATAACACAGGCAAACTCTCTGGGTAAATAATATGGACGGAAACTCACAGCTAACAGTTCAATGTCTCTTGTGCAGATCTTCTCCTTGACAGTGATGTGTCCTGGATGGCACCAGCGCTGACTGACCAGCACTGCAATTCCGCCTCCCTTCCGCTTCCCGCTGAGCTGTATATTTCGGTCTGCACGGACCGTCTTGAAGCCGTGTACAGACGCATTACAGTCCGGGATGTGTTCATGCAGCCATGTCTCAGTGAAACACATGATACTGCATTCTCTGTACTCTTTCTGAGACCTTGTTAGCACTTCGAGCTCGTCCATCTTGTTAGCTAGCGATCTCACGTTACCCATCACAACAGTTGGAAGAAACGGTTTAAATCTCCACCGTTTTTCTCTCTGCCTTACCCCTGCCCTGCATCCTCTTGTCTTTCTCCTTAACTCCACTGGGATTTGACGTGTTATTTCGCTGAAAATCTTGATTTGGGAGAGGTTTAACAGTTGATTACGGTGGTAAACAATTTTTCCGTTGCTATGGATACACATCATAACAAGCAGTGAAAAAAGCCAATATACGAGGAAAAATCTCCCGAATTGCACACCGTTCAAACCAGCATAAAAAATCCTCCAAGAAAAACCTAATCTGACGAATAATGTCGATAAAAAAGACAACTATATTAGAAAAAAACACAAAAGTTAAGGGAGAGCTTTCACAAATTGCAGCCACCTAGCAGCGCATTCCAGAACTACAAAAAAAAAAAAAAAAAAAACTAAAAAGAGAGAGAGAGAGAGAGAGAGAGAAAGAGGAAAAAAATAAAAAAATAAAAGGATACTTACATAGTTCACTTCTATACGGAAACCCTTAGACAAGATTCCAAGGTCTTTGCTGGAAAACAAAACTAACAATTCCCTACAGGAGGACTTACAGGTGGCAGAAAGTGTTGATGACACGACCTCAACTTCCGGTAACTTTGCCGTACAACAACACACCAAGACAAAATCAGTATTTCTGTGCAGTTAGAAGTTAATCAGACGTGTATTTACGTAAATATCCGATGTTTAGGAGGCTCAGCTAAATGCTAATGGCGTTTTCGTAGCGAACCGAGCCGCCATGATGTTACGTCAGGACTGTACAGAGTTGTTGAAGCCGTGGAAAACATGAAAAGATGCTCCAGAACAACTAGACTGGAACTGGTTTGTGTGCTGGATCATCAGCCAAATCAGAAAAGTGATGATGATGATGATGATGATGATGATGATGATGATGAATTTGGGGAAATCACATTTTACAAGCTAGAACGGGAGTAGAACTGTAGCAGCCGCCTACAGTCTGTCTCCAGCCTCAGGTCCACTGGTTCAGAAAAAGCCTGCAAGACCACACCGAGGGAACCAGAACTGTAAGAAGCGACCCGGAACAGCACAAGCAGACCCACAACACTCAAACGGACCCCCCAGGCAAGCCCACTACACTCCTCTCCACCTGCCCAGGACCAACCCCCACACCACACCCCAAATAACCACACACCTTTTCCCCCTTCAACACACATTCGCACACCCCTCTCACACTTCCACAGCCACCCAATCCCCACACATCCGCCCCACTGTTACCCACCCCCCCCCCGCGCCAACGCCACCCCCATACACAAACCATACACACACACACACCACAGATGGGAGCCGTGGGGCTACCAATCCTCCCTCACGCCAGGAGCCCGCCCCACCCAGCCCCCGAACAGGTGAGCCCGACCCGCATGAGTTCACTCGTGCTGATTGGTCCCACCCAACCAAGCGGCCGGGCCAAACAGGCATCCGGCACGGAAAAGACCCAGCCGCCCCATAACCCCCATCCCCCACATACACCCCTACTCACTCACACACACACATAGCGGGGGCACTCCGGCCCCCGGTGCAGTGATCAGACATCAAGGCATGAAGACCAGCCTGACCCAGAGGAGGCGTGCCCCCCCGGCCCGGCGCCACTTCTTCCAAGCATGTCCAGTATTTTATATGATATTGACGTAGGTTTTTTCTTTTACTAGTGTGGTACTGGTCGGCTATGCGGGTTCATCCCAGATCCTCCATTTCACAGCTAAAAACTTCTGGGTCAGAAAGAACCCATAATGGGTTATTTTGACCCACTTTTGGATTTAAAAGGGACCAACTAAAATTCTGGGTTACTTTAACCCAGAAATTTTTTTTTTTTTTTTTTACACAACTTTCGGTTGGAATATTTGACCCAGAAGTTGGGTTATGTTGACTACAATGTTGGGTGAAATAACCCAGGAATTAGTTGGTCCCTTTTTAACCCAGCAGTTTGACCCAGGAGTTTTTAATGAGTATTTTAAAAACTGCAGTATTTCTGTGGGTATAGGTACTGGGAGGTTTTCTTCTGACCATATATCAGTTAAAACTTTCATTTTAAACCAGAATATTTGCTGCATTTGGTCCATTTGAAGCTCATGAGACCTGTGTTTGTAGGCGGACCCGGTCCGCTTGTTTGGTACAAATCAGAGTCCGTTTGCACATTCACAATACCCCCAAACGAAGCGGACTTTCCCAGCAAACGGACCCTGACTAGAATCAAAAAGGCTGCGAGAATGTGCTGTTATAGGAACAGTTTCCGTTCTGGTCTCATCCTCCTGAGAGGAACCTTGGATCTTTTAACATCTTGTAATGTCTTAAAGATTACTCTAAATTACATTGTAGTATCAATAAGAGTATCAATGTATATCTGTATCTATAAGGAGGATCAACGATGGTATCATATTGATAAAATCATAACGATACATCTCTGGTCCGAACGCTAAAGTGCAGTTTGTGTTCAGAGCTGCAGCTTCTGGCTGCAGCAAGAAGACAATGCTGGTTGGTAATCCCATTACTGTGGAATGTTTGGGAATTTTCCGACCAATGACCAGGACTGCAAGTACTTTATTAAGTCTGGATGCAACATGTGTTTGGGGAAACTTCTTTGTTTGGAAATAAGTAAAGATGAACGTGCTGAAGAAGAGCCGGCAGTAAAATCAGTTGGAAGAGTGAGGAGACAGCTGTAACAGCTGGGTGGTCTGGGGACACGAGGACAAACCAGACAGATATTTCAGACTCATTTTCTTACCTTATAATTAGGGATTCTGATATTGGAATTTTGGGCGATATCCAATATGCCGATATTTTCAAACTCATGTGGCCAATAACTGATATTGATACCGATATTTAAGCTGAAAAAAACAAGCAGTCATTGGAAATACCAGTTTTGTTATCCATTTCCGACACTGAAAATAGGGGTGGGAAAAATATCAATACACTGAAATATCGTGATATTTTCATATGCCAATATCAAATCGATCTTCAAAAATGCAGTATCAATCTATTTTACTTACAAAATCTTGTGAGATTTCATCGTTCTGTTACAAAATCTCAGGATATTTTGCTAATTCTCGCAAGATTTCATAACAGAATGATCATTAGTAAAATAGATCGATATCGCGTTTTTAAATGTCAATACAATATCAGCATATGAAAATATCACAAAATTTTGGTGAATTCTGAAGAGATTTTGCTCACAAGATTTCATTAGTAAAATAGATCGATACCGCATTTTTAAATGTCAATATACTGTATGAGCAAATGAAAATATTGTGATAGTTCAGTGTATCGATATTTTTTCCCAACCCTATTTTTTAGAAGTTTTAAAGTCTGTAAAAAAGAAGTTTTTGAGTTTTTTTTAGACTTTAGAAACAGCGGATTGATCAGTTAAATATCGGTTAAATATCGGTGGGGTGGCCGATGTCTGATACTCAGTTTTAAGGCCGATACAGGCCGATACCGATAAGGGGCCGATTATATCGTGCATCCGTACTTGTAGTAACTACAGGTGGACATAAACGCTGGGGTTTCAACGTCCGTCCTCTCGTGTCTGGACTGTGTAACGCCGTCATGCAGCTGCTTGAGTCGCTTCCTCAGAGGTGAAACCAGCTCCAGAGCGGCTCCTTGACTCCCTCACCACGCTTTGCTTTTATTGCCACTTCCATTCATGTTTTCCAGCTATTTGAAAATAGCTTTTTACAAGCAACGTTTACTTATTCTGTTTTGTTTTACTGCCACACTTCCTTCCCTTTTAACCCTTACTCCTGCAAAGCAAAAGCAAAATTAGGTTGCACTTGAGGTTTAAACGCGAGTTCATCTGAGGTTCTGTTTGTATGAACGTTGCCAGAGGAACAAAGAAATCACAACAGAAGCAACGTCAGCATTAGCGAACATTTCCCAACCGATGGTGGAGGAATTTCAAAGCAGATTGGGACAAGTTTAAAAAGATGTTTAACTTCCTGTTAACTCTAATATCTACCAGCCAATCACATGGCAGCATCTAGTCATGTAGACATGATGAAGATGACTTTCTGGAGTTTAAACTGAGAATCAGAATGAGGAAGAGGATTTAATGTTGTTGGTCTGACTGGGATTTCCACCACAACCATCTCTACGGTTTCCAGGTCTGAAGAAGAGAAAATCTCCAATAGACCAGAATGCAGCAGAGACCAGACCTGGAGTCTGGACCAGAATGCAGCAGAGACCAGACCTGGAGTCTGGACCAGAATGCAGCAGAGACCAGACCTGGAGTCTGGACCAGAATGCAGCAGAAGACCAGATGCAGCAGAGACCAGACCAGGTGTCTGGACCAGGATGCAGTAGAGACCAGACCGGGTGTCTGGACCAGAATGCAGCAGAAGACCAGATGCAGCAGAGACCAGACCAGGTGTCTGGACCAGAATGTAGCAGAGACCAGACCAGGTGCCTGGACCAGAATGCAGCAGAGACCAGACCGGGTGTCTGGACCAGAATGTAGCAGAGACCAGACCAGGTGCCTGGACCAGGATGCAGTAGAGACCAGACCGGGTGTCTGGACCAGGATGCAGCAGAGACCAGACCAGGTGCCTGGACCAGAATGCAGCAGAGACCAGACCGGGTTCCACTCCTGTCAGCTAAGAACAGGAAACTGAGGCTTCATTCACACAGAATCACCAGAACTGGACTATAAAGATGGAGAAACGTTGCTGGTCTGATGAGTCTCCAATTCTGCTCCACATTCAGATGCTCGACTCAGAATCTGCTGGAAACATCATGAACATGGATCCATCCTCCCTGGATCAAGGCTTCAGGCTGCTGCTGGTGTAATGGTGGTGGTGGTGGTGGTGGGGGGGTTTTCCTGGCCCACTTTGGGCTCCTTAGTACAAACGTGGTGGTTTAACCACCACAGCCTACCTGAGTATTGTTGCTGACCATGTCCATCCTTTTATGACCACAGTGTAGCATCCTCTGATGCTGCTTCCAGCAGGATGATGATGTCACAAAAATGACATCATCTCCACCTGCTTTCTGGAACATGACCATGAGTTCACTGTACTCCAATGTTCTCCAGAGCCACCAGATCTCAGTCCAACAGAGCAGCTTTGGGATGAGGTGGAACGGAGATTCTCATCACGATGAGGTGGAACGGGAGATTCTCATGACGATGAGGTAGAACGAGAGATTCTCATGACGATGAGGTGGAACGGGAGATTCTCATAGCGATGAGGTGGAACGGGAGATTCTCATGACGATGAGGTGGAACGGGAGATTCTCATGACGATGAGGTGGAACGGGAGATTCTCATGACGATGAGGTGGAACGGGAGATTCTCATGACGATGAGGTGGAACGGGAGATTCTCATGACGATGAGGTAGAACGAGAGATTCTCATGACGATGAGGTGGAACGGGAGATTCTCATAGCGATGAGGTGGAACGGGAGATTCTCATGACGATGAGGTGGAACGGGAGATTCTCATGACGATGAGGTGGAACGGGAGATTCTCATGACGATGAGGTGGAACGGGAGATTCTCATGACGATGAGGTGGAACGGGAGATTCTCATAGCGATGAGGTGGAACGAGAGATTCTCATGATTATGAGGTGGAAAAGGAATTTCTCATCATGATGAGGTGGAACAAGAATTTCTCATCATGATGAGGTGGAACAGGACCTTCTCATCATGATGAGGTGGAACAGGGAGATTCTCATCATGACGAGGTGGAACAGGAATTTCTCATTATGATGAGGTGGAACAGGAATTTCTCATCATGGTGAGGTGGAACAAGAATTTCTCATCATGATGAGGTGGAACAGGAATTTCTCATCATGATGAGGTGGAATGGGAATTTCTCATCATGATAAGGTGGAACAGGAATTTCTCATCATGATGAGGTGGAACAGGAATTTCTCATGATGAGGTGGAACAAGAATTTCTCATCATGATGAGGCGGAACAGGAGATTCTCATCATGATGAGGTGGAAAAGGAGATTCTCATTATGATGAGGTGGAACAGGAATTTCTCATGATGAGGTGGAACAAGAATTTCTCATCATGATGAGGCGGAACAGGAGATTCTCATCATGATGAGGTGGAACAGGAGATTCTCATCATGATGAGGTGGAACAGGAATTTCTCATCATGATGAGGTGGAACAGGAGATTCTCTTCATGATGAGGTGGAACAGGAATTTCTCATCATGATGAGGTGGAACAGGAGATTCTCATCATGATGAGGTGGAACAGGAATTTCTCATGATGATGAGGTGGAACAGGAGATTCTCATGATGATGAGGTGGAACAGGAATTTCTCATCATGATGAGGTGGAACAGGAATTTCTCATCATGATGAGGTGGAAAAGGAATTTCTCATCATGGTGAGGTGGAACAGGAATTTCTCATCATGATGAGGTGGAACAGGAATTTCTCATCATGATGAGGTGGAAAAGGAATTTCTCATCATGGTGAGGTGGAACAGGAATTTCTCATCATGATGAGGTGGAAAAGGAATTTCTCATCATGGTGAGGTGGAACAAGAATTTCTCATGATGATGAGGTGGAACAGGAATTTCTCATCATGATGAGGTGGAACAGGAATTTCTCATCATGATGAGGTGGAACAGGAATTTCTCATCATGGTGAGGTGGAACAAGAATTTCTCATCATGATGAGGTGGAACAGGAATTTCTCATCATGATGAGGTGGAACAAGAATATCTCATGATGATGAGGTGGAACAGGAATTTCTCATCATGGTGAGGTGGAACAAGAATTTCTCATGATGATGAGGTGGAACAGGAATTTCTCATCATGATGAGGTGGAACAGGAATTTCTCATCATGATGAGGTGGAACAGGAATTTCTCATCATGATGAGGTGGAACAAGAATATCTCATGATGATGAGGTGGAACAGGAGATTCTCATCATGGTGAGGTGGAACAAGAATTTCTCATCATGATGAGGCGGAACAGGAGATTCTCATTATGATGAGGTGGAACAGGAGATTCTCATCATGGTGAGGTGGAACAGGAATTTCTCATCATGATGAGGTGGAACAAGAATTTCTCGTGATGAGGTGGAACAGGAGATTCTCATTATGATGAGGTGGAACGGGAGATTCTCATTATGATGAGGTGGAACAGGAGATTCCACTTTGGGAACCACTGCCTTGTTGGGTCTATGACGCCAAAAAGCAGTTGTGAAGGAAAACATGTTCCAACCCGGGACTAGAAGGTGGTCCTGATGAAGTGAACGGTGAGTGTAAATGATCTGACGTGAGGAGTCATTTTGGCAGCAGGGAGCAATACTTAACAACAATCAAGCAATGTTCTCGTATCAGGATTATGGAAACATTAAAGCAGTCGGTCAAGGTTTGAAGAAAACCACGACTGTGAGAGAAATACCAACAGCTTCATCTGTAAATGTGGCTGATATGACAAATGCAGACAAGTCCGAATCCTTGGAAAACCTTTCTGTGAAACTAACAGGTGTGACTCCTGATATGGATAAAACATGGATTATATACGGTCCTTGAACCAGCACACGACCAGGCTGTGTGATTACATGCAGCAGTCTGACTACGTCCAGGTGTGAGGAGATTTCCAGGGTAGATTCTGCATGAAGGATGAGGATGACGAGCTACAGCTGTGTGCAGGAATCCTCAGTAAGAAACATCGAGTTTGGGTCAAGAAAGTTCCACCAGGAGGAAACGAGAGAGCACTCAGGAAACGGGTGAAGGGGAAGATTAGAAACCAGGAAATAACGAGGGAGGATAACAGGTTGTGATATGAGGCGAGGAAGGAAGGAAGTTTTAAACAGACAGAACAAGACGGGAGAGGACAGATTTCAAGAGGACAGAAGACAGATCAGGTCTGAGTTGTCTAGTCAGGACATGGTTGAATATATGGCAGAGCTGTGGACTAATCCTGCTACATGAACATGAGAAGAGATTAACACTCAGGTTAAGTCAGTGGAGAAACTGAGTTACAGGAGATGCTACCAGCAGTTAGTCATTCATGTCAGATTACGTGACCCCGTTGGCTTAACTACAGGATTTAATGATCTACCTACATATAAACTAGGCTACTACAGTAATACAGTTTGGGTGAACACCATAAGACGTATGAAGAAAAAAAATATATAATATAATATAATATAATATATGCATGCATGTAAAGCCATGGAAAAAATTAAGAGACCAGCCTTGTTTTCTCATATAAATTGGTCATTTTAATGCCTGGTACTACTTAAAGGTGCCATGTATTGACATGTCATTCATGTCAATACTGACATGAATGACATGTGTCTGAATACTGACACTGGTAAAATGTCAGTGTTGGTTTTACTGGATCTCAGCGCTGCATTTGATACAGTTGACCACATCATATTACTCCAACGACTGGAGAAGTGGGTGGGTCTCTCTAGATCTGTACTAAACTGGTTCAAAACATACTTGGAGAACAGGAAGTACTTTGTGTCAGTAGGCAATTTTACATCTGAGCAGACAAAAATGACCTGTGGAGTTCCCCAGGGCTCTATCCTGGGGCCTCTTCTGTTTAACATCTACATGCTCCCACTGGCTCAGGTTATAAAGAACAACAATATTAGTTACCATAGCTACGCAGATGACACACAGCTATATATTACAGTATCACCAGGAGACCGGGGCCCTTTACAGGCTCTTGGTAAATGTATTGATGAGATTAAGGACTGGATGTGCCTCAACTTTCTTCAGCTGAACAAAAACAAAACTGAGGTGATTGTTTTTGGAGCCAAAGAGAAACGACAGCAGGTTGTCACAGAACTTCAGTCTATACACCTAAAAACCACCAATCAGGCCAGAAATCTGGGTGTAGTGATGGACTCAGACCTAAACTTTTAAAAACACATCAAGGCGATCACTAAATCAGCCGACTATCACCTGAAGAACATCTCAAGGATAAAAGATCTGATGTCTCAGGAAAATCTGGAAAAACTAGTCCATCATCATCTTCAGTCGGCTTGACTACTGTAACAGCGTCTTTACTGGTCTACCAAAAAAATCAGTTTAACAGCTGCAGCTCATTCAGAACTCTGCTGTCCGAGTTCTCACAAAGACCAGAAAAGTGGACCACATCAGTCCAGTTCTCCAGGTCTTTACACTGGCTGCCGGTCCATCAGAGAATAGACTTTAAAGTTCTGCTGCTGGTCTATAAAGCTCTGAATGGTTTAGGCCCAAAATACATCAGTGACCTCTTGACCCAGTATGAACCTACTAGACCCCTCAGGTCATCTGGATCCGGCCTTTTATCAGTTCCAGAACCAGAACCAGACATGGAGAAGCTGCGTTCAGCTTCTATGCTCCACATGTCTGGAACAAACTCCCAGAACGTCTCAGATCAGCTGAAACAGTTTTATTTAAATCCAGGCTGAAGACCCACCTGTTCTCAGCTGCATTTACATAGATTTTATTCAAAGTTAAAATCCGCACGTCTCTGTATTCTCTCTTTTTAATCTTAAATGCTTTTAATTTTGAATCATGCTTTTAATTGTTTTTTTCTCTCCCTTTTTGCTTTTAATGTTTTATGTAAAGCACTTTGAATTGTTCTGTACATGAAATGTGCTATACAAATAAACTTGCCTTGCCATGACATTAAATTTAACTTCTCTGGGGTTTTGGATGTATAATATGATCTGTTGTGCACTGATGAGGTCATGTGAATGTCAGAGTGAGAATAAAGTTCCTGTTTATGGTCTGTCAGCTTTGTCTCTCTGCTCAGAAACGACTGAATCAGACAGCAGCTTATCATTCTACGTAGTTCCATCATTCTACGAAGTTCTATCATTCTACGTAGTTCCATCATTCTACGTAGTTCCATCATTCTACGTAGTTCCATCATTCTACGTAGTTCCATCATTCTACGTAGTTCCATCATTCTACGTAGTTCTATCATTCTACGTAGTTCCATCATTCTACGTAGTTCCATCATTCTACGTAGTTCTATCATTCTACATAGTTCCATCATTCTACATAGTTCCTTCATTCTACGTAGTTCCATCATTCTACGTAGTTCCATCATTCTACGTAGTTCCATCATTCTACGTAGTTCAATTGCCCCAATGGGCTTTATGCACATCTCCAGTACTTCCCGAACTTAGTACTGCACCTTTGTTTCCTGTCTTTCAAGATTGGATGAACTGATTAATCCAGGTGTGTCTGACCATTTGCTGAGATCAGACACACCTGGATTAATCCTGGATTAATCAGTTCATCCAATCATGAGGTGATGATTGGATCATCACCTCCCCCTCTACCCCCCCCCCCTACCAATAAAAACCTTCATTTAAAAACTGCATTTTGTGTTTACTTGTTATCTTTGTCTCACATTAAAATTTGTTTGATGATCTGACACATTAGGTGTGACAAACATGAAGAAAAGACATCAGGAAGGAGGAAACACTTTTTCACACAACTGTATTTTCAACATTTCTTCCATCATGTTTGAGTAATTTTGAACGGTTGCTTCTTTTTTTTTTCTGTGTAATTGAGTTTAACTTGATCTGGACTCATTACTCATCACTCATAACTGAATCAGAGAAAACATTCACAGGGAGTGACGGGAAATAAAGATGTTTCAATGTTCAAGAGTTGTCTGACTGACCTTTAAAACCCGATAAAACCAAACAGACAAACCAGGATAGTTGATGTTGAGCCTTCTCAGTACTTTTAAATATAAAAGTGGAAACTAGACTTTATATCAGGTCAGAATAAAGCATCAGATGTGACTACAATGTGGACAGAAAGCAGAAAACAGCTCTCTGAATGATTAAACGAGTCACTTTGCTTTATTAGATGAAATTTAGATTTCATAACACACATTTTTGCATTAATGCTTACCAAACTGAGTTATATAAAATGATCCACATTAAAATTTTGTACTTTTTGTTCAACTTTTTCAGAGCACAGGAAGTATTTATCTAATAATGTAATTGAATCATCTTAATATAGAATCAGATTCAAGCTGGTGCAGCCAGTCGTGCTTCAGCAAACTGGTGTTTTTTCTAAGGTTTTATTGTCTCAAGTGGCCACTAAATGATTCGTGGAGAGAGGACAGGGAAGTGGGCAGAGGTCTGGACCTGGCCTGTAAAATAACTGTAAAATAAAACATAAAAAATGTTAATATTCCAGCAGCTGGGGCACCAGAAAAATACCGTAAAATTACAGAGAAAAACTTTCTCATAAAAATACAGTAATTTTCCATAATAAAAATACAGTTTATAACTTTCCTTTTACATGAAATCTTTGTTTTATTTTGGCATTTTAATGTTTAATGAAGGATGTTGAGATGTATAATAATGAGAAAATCATCTAGACATACTGTAAAAAACTGCTAGAATATAGAAAATCGGGGTTGATATCACTGTTCCAACTCTGCAGGGAGAGAAGTCGCTACTGCAACATTATAGTGTTGTTTATACGCTTTTTCTCCGTAGTTCCACTTTTTAGTGTCTTTCAGTTGATCTGGATCGTTTGCTGACGGCAGAATAATCCATAACTATCGCTTACAGTGTTTGAATTTACCGCGACTGTCTTCTTCCTGGATCAAAACTGCGGATGTAGCGTCATTTGACGTCACGTCTGCAGGGCAGCGCGGGAAATTCAGACACGGAATTGCAGCTTTATGCAGCACACAGCCTGTTCAAGGCAACGGAGAGAAACGTGGTGGAAACGTTATTTTTGGTATTTAGCGCTTCATCACCCATTAGTATGAAAAAAAGGGACATTCATTTTTTTTTTGTGATCAATTTTTTTATTGTTTTTCACATTTTATACATCGGAGGAGGAACAGATGCATCAGCCATACGTAGTCAGGTTTTATAGTGTATACAGGTTGGTATCATAAATGGCATTTTTCTAATACCACACTTGCCTTCCTCCCCCACTTATATCTACTCTCTCCCAGCCCCTACCCTCATTTCCACCCTCCCCACCCAATGATGTCAAGGCATTAAAATAATAGTAGCAGTAATCATGATAGTAAAAAAATTTAAAAAAAAAAAAAAAAAGAAAAGAAAAGAAAAAAAAAAAAAATGTGTGGAATATGCAAAAGTGCATCCACTGCGGAAAATAAAGAGTTAAAATAAAGTAAAATCAAAATAAAGGAAATAAAATAACCCCCTTCCCCTAGCGTCCAGGAATCACATCCACTGAATACAAACATCACAAAGTAGACAAAACAACGGCTAACTCCTCCACCATAAAGATATCCACAGAGATAGCAAGTCATATATGTTCATATACGAGTACATAAACAGAGTCAGTAAGTCAAACAAACATAGAAATATAAGTAAATATGAATGAGTTTGGAGCATGAATAAGCAATCTGAACAAGAGAAAAAAAAATAAAAATAAAAAAAAAAAAAATAAAAAAAATAAAGGGCATAAATGCATGTATAAATATTTACCACAATTCTGAGAGTTTCTTTAATAATTCGAACCAGCAATTAATATTTGATGATTTAGCACGATGTAATCGAGCTGAGGAAAGCTCCATCTGTGCGATATCCTGATAGGAGGAAAGCCATTCCCTCACCGACAGTGCATGTGGTGGCTTCCATCGACAAGCTATCATTCTCTTAGCAGCTGTAATACCAGCTAATAACAGCCGCTTATCATTTATAGTTAATTGTAAGAATGAAGTATCATTGAGTAGTAGCAAGCACGGTGAGTGAGGGACTGCCCTTCCTATTATTAATGTCATAATACTGGAAATACTTTCCCAAAAACTATTGACCTCCGGGCACTGCCAAACCATATGATAAAACGTAGCAGTAGTATTATCAGGACAGAAATCACAATATGGGTTATCTCTAATTTTCATTTGTTGTAGTCTTCGAGGTGTTAGATAAGCCCTGTGAATAAATTTATAGTGGATCATTTGATGATCAAGATTCCTGGAAGATAAAATTACATTTGACCATACAGAGTGCCAATCTAAATCTGATGCAATATTTAAATCAGTCTTCCAGAGTCTGTTCAATAACAGGGGTTTGTATGAAGCTTTAGCTATGAATTTGTACAGATCAGAGACGACACCATTGCGCCGGATCTTAGCATCAAGAATTACATGGAGGGGATGATTTTCTAACTCCGTTCCCCATGGAAAGGGACATTCATGTTTGTATTTTAAATTCCTGCCTCTAGTCCCTTCAAGTTCGATTTTGTATGGTTACTTGTGGATTATGTGCTGTTTATTTATTTTTCAGCTGTGAAGAGTGAAAATGAAGTTTGCTGATGAATTTTTTTGTCTGTGTTTTGGTTTAACTCTGGAGTGTAACAGGGGAAGGTGGATATTAGGAGCTTTTGCTTCAACCTACACGCTTTCAGTTACATAGGTCCACTGAGAAATCAGTTTTTTCTTTTAAACCCATTAAACTTTCTCATTCATTCATTCATTCATTCATTCATTCATTCATTCATTCATTCATTCATTCATTCATTCACTCACTCACTCACATTTGTCAGTATCAGCTTTATAGCACATGTTAAAGGTACAGTGTATAAGAATTACTGGCATCTAGTGGTAAAGATGGGTAAAGCAATGACTTCATATGCTTCATCATTGTGAATGTACGGTGGCTGTCAGAGGCCAAAATTCTCCCAGACATAAGAAGTTTTCATCTGTGAGTGGATCCAGTGTGTGTTGGTTTATTTATTTAAAAAGGGACGGTGCATATTAATGAACATAAAAGGTAAATATGCGGGATTATAGCAAAGCTCATTTCCATTCTCAGTCCCTTGACAAGCCAACAAATGAAAATAAAAGTAAAAAGAACAATAATAACATTGAAACATTAAAAACAATGGAAGAAGATCAAGGTACACCATTGTAAAATTAATGAAAATAAAAATAAAAATAAGGACACTGTTGATGTCTCTCAGATAAATACATTCATGTTTGCACGTTGAACACGTCAACATTTTTCTCAGAAAATACATTTCTTGTAGAGCTAATAACATGAAATTTTCACCAGATGACGGCAACAACCCAAGTAATGTGTAACGATTTCTTCACTGTGTAACGTGTAAGATCGGGTCTAATGTATTACAACGAGTTTACACTTCAACAGAAGAACACAGGTTCACTCTGACAGGAAAAGACAGAAAGCAAAAAAGAATCACGCTTCAAGTGAATTATATTAAACCAAGACATACCCAAAACAACTAACACACAAAGACAACACACAATACAAATGAGAATAATAATAATAATCATAATAATCATAATAGGCCCAAAACAAAACACACAAAATAAACACTTTGGAGTGAGATGTCCTCTCCAAGATCTCTTCAGTTCAGATCAATCTGTGTTGTTACGAGAACGCAACGTTCCGTTCGATTCCAGTAGTCCGTGTTGATACAAGAACACATTTCAGTTATGCATTCGCCAATAATGAGAGGAAGAGGAGAAAAAAACAACAAAACAAAACCAAGCATCAGGGAAATGGAAAAAGAAGCAGATCCTACCAGGTGCAGCTCGCCTCCTCCTGAAGAGGAATCTGGGGTCAAAAAAACCTGACCTGCAAACAAGGTAAAAAAAAAGCACAGTGTAAACATCAAAGTTGCATGGAACATCTTACGAGACATCTTCATGTACTAATGTGCATCATAACTCATCGAAATTCATTACTGTCCACAGATGCATCTATGGCAACAATCACAAATCAGTTATGCAATATTACATTACAGACGCCTCCTGTATGGAGAAAGCAGATTGACAGGTCCGTTCTAGCAGCTTTATCTTCTTCTTAAAGCAGGTGAGTGTTTCTGGTCCGTTCTAGCAGCTTTATCTTCTTCTTCTTAAAGCAGGTGAGTGTTTCTGGTCCGTTCTAGCAGCTTTATCTTCTTCTTAAAGCAGGTGAGTGTTTCTGGTCCGTTCTAGCAGCTTTATCTTCTTCTTAAAGCAGGTGAGCGTTTCTGGTCCGTTCTAGCAGCTTTATCTTCTTCTTAAAGCAGGTGAGTGTTTCTGGTCCGTTCTAGCAGCTTTATCTTCTTCTTCTTAAAGCAGGTGAGTGTTTCTGGTCCGTTCTAGCAGCTTTATCTTTTTTCTTAAAGCAGGTGAGCGTTTCTGGTCCGTTCTAGCAGCTTTATCTTCTTCTTAAAGCAGGTGAGTGTTTCTGGTCCGTTCTAGCAGCTTTATCTTCTTCTTAAAGCAGGTGAGTGTTTCTGGTCCGTTCTAGCAGCTTTATCTTCTTCTTCTTAAAGCAGATGAGTGTTTCTGGTCCGTTCTAGCAGCTTTATCTTCTTCTTAAAGCAGGTGAGCGTTTCTGGTCCGTTCTAGCAGCTTTATCTTCTTCTTAAAGCAGGTGAGTGTTTCTGGTCCGTTCTAGCAGCTTTATCTTCTTCTTTAAAGCAGGTGAGTGTTTCTGGTCCGTTCTAGCAGCTTTATCTTCTCTTCTTAAAGCAGGTGAGTGTTTCTGGTCCGTTCTAGCAGCTTTATCTTCTTCTTCTTAAAGCAGGTGAGCGTTTCTGGTCCGTTCTAGCAGCTTTATCTTCTTCTTCTTAAAGCAGATGAGTGTTTCTGGTCCGTTCTAGCAGTTTTATCTTCTTCTTTAAAGCAGGTGAGTGTTTCTGGTCCGTTCTAGCAGCTTTATCTTCTTCTTCTTAAGCAGGTGAGGTCTGGTCCGTTCCACTGTATCTTCTTCTTCTAAACTACCAACTTTGCTCCTTCTGAAATACGGAGGGTTTCCCCTTGTTTACTTACACATGCTGACTTGCTAGCGTTGCGTTCCCCCCCAGTCGGCTGTGCTTCCTCATCACAGAAACAATACAAAGAAAAGAGCGAAGCGGGAACAGCCTTGCACTTCTACGTAACATTGCAAATAGCGTATCCCACGTGGGGTTTCTATCTGTCCATTGGAAGGCAGGTAACCCTCCACTACACACTAGAAGTAAAGACGGCACGACTGTAGCTTCGGAGTTGAGAAGCTAATTAGCTAACTGTTTGTTAGCATGATGGAACAAACTTGTTTGTCGGCTCTATTTCCTGTCTGTAGCGAAATAAGAGCGGAGGGGCGGAGCTTCTTTCCATACACTGACGGGAGGCAGCCAATCAGACGGAAATTCATGAGAAGGACCCGGAAAAGCTGCCGTTGGACCACAAGCCTCTCTTCTAGTATACAAATACAGCTGGATACAAAGATACCAGAAGGTTTTTTTAAACAGAAACGATGCAGAATGCATTCAATAATAATGGAGAACACAGAAATATTAATGAAATGACCATGGAAGTACAACTTTAAAGCAGGTGAGTGTTTCTGGTCCGTTCTAGCAGCTTTATCTTCTTCTTAAAGCAGGTGAGTGTTTCTGGTCCGTTCTAGCAGCTTTATCTTCTTCTTAAAGCAGGTGAGTGTTTCTGGTCCGTTCTAGCAGCTTTATCTTCTTCTTCTTAAAGCAGGTGAGTGTTTCTGGTCCGTTCTAGCAGCTTTATCTTCTTCTTAAAGCAGGTGAGTGTTTCTGGTCCGTTCTAGCAGCTTTATCTTCTTCTTCTTAAAGCAGGTGAGTGTTTCTGGTCCGTTCTAGCAGCTTTATCTTCTTCTTCTTAAAGCAGGTGAGTGTTTCTGGTCCGTTCTAGCAGCTTTATCTTCTTCTTAAAGCAGGTGAGTGTTTCTGGTCCGTTCTAGCAGCTTTATCTTCTTCTTAAAGCAGGTGAGTGTTTCTGGTCCGTTCTAGCAGCTTTATCTTCTTCTTAAAGCAGGTGAGTGTTTCTGGTCCGTTCTAGCAGCTTTATCTTCTTCTTAAAGCAGGTGAGTGTTTCTGGTCCGGTCTAGCAGCTATATCTTCTCTTCTTAAAGCAGATGAGTGTTTCTGGTCCGTTCTAGCAGCTTTATCTTCTTCTTAAAGCAGGTGAGTGTTTCTGGTCCGTTCTAGCAGCTTTATCTTCTTCTTAAAGCAGGTGAGTGTTTCTGGTCCGTTCTAGCAGCTTTATCTTCTTCTTAAAGCAGGTGAGCGTTTCTGGTCCGTTCTAGCAGCTTTATCTTCTTCTTCTTAAAGCAGGTGAGCGTTTCTGGTCCGTTCTAGCAGCTTTATCTTCTTCTTCAAAGCAGGTGAGTGTTTCTGGTCCGTTCTAGCAGCTTTATCTTCTTCTTAAAGCAGGTGAGTGTTTCTGGTCCGTTCTAGCAGCTTTATCTTCTTCTTAAAGCAGGTGAGTGTTTCTGGTCCGTTCTAGCAGCTTTATCTTCTTCTTAAAGCAGGTGAGTGTTTCTGGTCCGGTCTAGCAGCTATATCTTCTCTTCTTAAAGCAGATGAGTGTTTCTGGTCCGTTCTAGCAGCTTTATCTTCTTCTTTAAAGCAGGTGAGCGTTTCTGGTCCGTTCTAGCAGCTTTATCTTCTTCTTCTTAAAGCAGGTGAGTGTTTCTGGTCCGTTCTAGCAGCTTTATCTTCTTCTTCTTAAAGCAGGTGAGTGTTTCTGGTCCGTTCTAGCAGCTTCATCTTCTTCTTCTTAAAGCAGGTGAGTGTTTCTGGTCCGTTCTAGCAGCTTTATCTTCTTCTTCTTAAAGCAGGTGAGTGTTTCTGGTCCGTTCTAGCAGCTTTATCTTCTTCTTCTTAAAGCAGGTGAGTGTTTCTGGTCCGGTCTAGCAGCTATATCTTCTCTTCTTAAAGCAGGTGAGTGTTTCTGGTCCGTTCTAGCAGCTTTATCTTCTTCTTCTTAAAGCAGGTGAGCGTTTCTGGTCCGTTCTAGCAGCTTTATCTTCTTCTTAAAGCACGTGAGTGTTTCTGGTCCGTTCTAGCAGCTTTATCTTCTTCTTCTTAAAGCAGGTGAGCGTTTCTGGTCCGTTCTAGCAGCTTTATCTTCTTCTTCTTAAAGCAGGTGAGTGTTTCTGGTCCGTTCTAGCAGCTTTATCTTCTTCTTCTTAAAGCAGGTGAGTGTTTCTGGTCCGTTCTAGCAGCTTTATCTTCTTCTTCTTAAAGCAGGTGAGTGTTTTTGGTCCGTTCTAGCAGCTTCATCTTCTTCTTCTTAAAGCAGGTGAGTGTTTCTGGTCCGTTCTAGCAGCTTTATCTTCGTCTTCTTAAAGCAGGTGAGTGTTTTTGGTCCGTTCTAGCAGCTTCATCTTCTTCTTCTTAAAGCAGGTGAGTGTTTCTGGTCCGTTCTAGCAGCTTTATCTTCTTCTTCTTAAAGCAGGTGAGCGTTTCTGGTCCGTTCTAGCAGCTTTATCTTCTTCTTCTTAAAGCAGGTGAGTGTTTCTGGTCCGTTCTAGCAGCTTTATCTTCTTCTTCTTAAAGCAGGTGAGTGTTTCTGGTCCGTTCTAGCAGCTTTATCTTCTTCTTCTTAAAGCAGGTGAGTGTTTCTGGTCTGTTCTAGCAGCTTTATCTTCTTCTTCTTAAAGCAGGTGAGCGTTTCTGGTCCGTTCTAGCAGCTTTATCTTCTTCTTAAAGCAGGTGAGTGTTTCTGGTCCGTTCTAGCAGCTTTATCGTCTTCTTTTTAAAGCAGGTGAGCGTTTCTGGTCCGTTCTAGCAGCTTTATCTTCTTCTTCTTAAAGCAGGTGAGTGTTTCTGGTCCGTTCTGGCAGCTTTATCTCCTTCTTCTTAAAGCAGGTGAGTGTTTCTGGTCCTTCCTAGCAGCTTTATCTTCTCCTTCTTAAAGCAGGTGAGCGTTTCTGGTCCGTTCTAGCAGCTTTATCTTCTTCTCTCCTTAAAGCAGCTGAGCGTTTCTGGTCCGTTGTAGCAGCTTTATCTTCTTCTTCTTAAAGCAGGTGAGCGTTTCTAGTCCGTTCTAGCAGCTTTATCTTCTTCTTCTTAAAGCAGGTGAGTGTTTCTGGTCCGTTCTAGCAGCTTTATCTTCTTCTTCTTAAAGCAGGTGAGTGTTTCTGGTCCGTTCTAGCAGCTTTATCTTCTTCTTCTTAAAGCAGGTGAGCGTTTCTGGTCCGTTTTAGCAGCTTTATCTTCTTCTTCTTAAAGCAGGTGAGTGTTTCTGGTCTGTTCTAGCAGCTTTATCTTCTTCTTCTTAAAGCAGGTGAGTGTTTCTGGTCCGTTCTAGCAGCTTTATCTTCTTCTTCTTAAAGCAGCTGAGTGTTTCTGGTCCGTTCTAGCAGCTTTATCTTCTTCTTAAAGCAGGTGAGCGTTTCTGGTCCCGTTCTAGCACTTTATCTTCTTCTTAAAGCAGGTGAGCGTTTCTGGTCCGTTCAAGCAGCTTTATCTTCTTCTTCTTGCGGTGAGCGTTTCTGGTCCGTTCTGGCAGCTTTATCTTCTTCTTCTTAAAGCAGGTGAGTGTTTCTGGTCCCGTTCTTGCAGCTTTATCTTCTTCTTCTTAAAGCAGGTGAGTGTTTCTGGTCCGTTCTAGCACTTTATCTTCTTCTTAAAGCAGGTGAGCGTTTCTGGTCTGTTTTAGCAGCTTTATCTTCTTCTTCTTAAAGCAGGTGAGCGTTTCTGGTCCGTTCTAGCAGCTTTATCTTCTTCTTCTTAAAGCAGGTGAGCGTTTCTGGTCCGTTCTAGCAGCTTTATCTTCTTCTTCTTAAAGCAGGTGAGTGTTTCTGGTCCGTTCTAGCAGCTTTATCTTCTTCTTCTTAAAGCAGGTGAGCGTTTCTGGTCCGTTCTAGCAGCTTTATCTTCTTCTTCTTAAAGCAGGTGAGTGTTTCTGGTCCGTTCTAGCAGCTTTATCTTCTTCTTCTTAAAGCAGGTGAGTGTTTCTGGTCCGTTCTAGCAGCTTTATCTTCTTCTTAAAGCAGGTGAGCGTTTCTGGTCTGTTTTAGCAGCTTTATCTTCTTCTTCTTAAAGCAGGTGAGCGTTTCTGGTCCGTTCTAGCAGCTTTATCTTCTTCTTCTTAAAGCAGGTGAGCGTTTCTGGTCCATTCTAGCAGCTTTATCTTCTTCTTCTTAAAGCAGGTGAGTGTTTCTGGTCCGTTCTAGCAGCTTTATCTTCTTCTTCTTAAAGCAGGTGAGCGTTTCTGGTCTGTTCTAGCAGCTTTATCTTCTTCTTAAAGCAGGTGAGTGTTTCTTGGCTGTGTGGTGGGATGGTCGTCTTGCTGAAAGATCCAGCCTCTTTTCATCTTCAGCAAATTCTGGTCCAGAATGTCCCTCTACTTTCCTCCATACTTTCTTCCTTCAATCATATGAAGTCTGCCAGTACCACATGCCGAAAAACAGCCCCCACCATGATGCTCCCACCTCCAAACCTCACTGTTGCTAACATGTTTTTGGTGCCATTCGTCCTCCAAACATGTTGTGTCTTATGACATCTGCAGAGTTCAGTTCTGGTTTCATCTGACCAGACCATGTTTTCAAGAATGTCATGGGTTTGTCCAGATGTTGTGTTGCAAACTTCAAACCAGCATCAACCTGCTTCTTCTTCAGAAATGGAGTCTTGCGTGGTGTGCGTGCATGAAGGCCATGGCGGTCGAGTGCGTTCCTTCTTGTTTTCTCTGAAACAACTGTAGCTGCTGGTTCCAGGTCTTCCTGAAGCTCTTCACGAGTGGTCCTGGGCTGTTGGAGAACCTTTCTGATGATTGTTCTGACTCCTCTGTCTGAAATCTTGTGAGGAGCACCTGGCCGTGGCCGCTTTATGACCATGCCGTGTTCTTTCCACTTCCAGATGATGTTTGAAGTACTATTGTGAATTTAGCCTTTTCTTTTATTGGAGGGTAATAACAATTTTAAGGGGGCGACTGTATACAGTATGTGTATGTATATATATATATATATATATATATATATATATATATATGTATGTATTAGTATACATATATTTAAATAAAGCTTGTTTGTTGTAACATAAACTCGGTATCCACGGTCCTTCATTATTCATCCATTTTCCACACCAGCTGATGTAAAAGGAAGATGATGTGCTAACACTGTGAAATCTTTTCAGGAGCGCTATAACGTTATCATTGTTGCTGTTATCGTCATTGTTTGCTGACATGGCCAGTGTCAGTTACAGGCAGGGGCACAGACCAGGCTGTCAGCAGATTGTGTCAACTCAGTAAGTTATTTTTGTGTTATTTGGGATTTAAACCGGGCTCAGGCAGTTACTTTTCAGCCAACAGAATGCACTAAAAAGACCTACCTGGTCATTATTAGCTATACAGTTTCAGTCTAGAGCAGGGGTGTCCAAATTCAGTACATTTGAGGGCCAAAAATGACTCAGGTTGGATGTTTGCAGGCCAAAAGTAAAATTTCAAATCCAATATTCTTAGCCTAATTGTCCCAAAAAACAAACAAAAAAACTTAATACAAAGTAATGCGTCGCGGGCTGTAAAGTAGGAGATGGTGGGAACCACCCACTGAGCTTCAGATCAGCACTTCAGAAACCAGAGGGGGTGTCACAGATCAGATTAGGAGTGATACAGGTAGAATATGGACTAATACAGAACAATGCAATACTACTGTTATCACTTTTTAAGAACATTATCTTACATGCTGAGTGCTCAACCCTGAAAGGCAAGTTGCAAAGGAGCAGGAGAGAGAAACTCTGTCATTTCACTCTGTCAAGTAAAACCTGAGATCTGAAGTCCTGGAAGGAAATGCTTTTAAAACAATAATAAATTTTATTGATGAGTAAAATAAACTAAAGGAAGATTAAAATCTTCTTTCAATGATCAAATTACTTAAGTAAAGGTTTAAATTATTTACATTTATTGAGTGTAAAATATTCAAATATAAAATGTAATAGTAATAATACAAATTTGCAAAAACATAACGTTCAATAACCTGAAAGATACCAAAACATAATCATCATCACTAACAGCAGCAGCATCATGATATCTGATAGGCTACCGTACCACCATCATGTGAAACAGAAGCTAGAATCTGATAGGCTACCACCATCATGTGATACAGAAGCTAGAATCTGATAGGCTACCACCATCATGTGACACAGAAGCTAGAATCTGATAGGCTACCACCATCATGTGAAACAGAAGCTAGAATCTGATAGGCTACCACCATCATGTGACACAGAAGCTAGAATCTGATAGGCTACCACCATCATGTGACACAGAAGCTAGAATCTGATAGGCTACCGCCATCATGTGACACAGAAGCTAGAATCTGATAGGCTACCACCATCATGTGACACAGAAGCTAGAATCTGATAGGCTACCACCATCATGTGATACAGAAGCTAGAATCTGATAGGCTACCACCATCATGTGACACAGAAGCTAGAATCTGATAGGCTACCACCATCATGTGACACAGAAGCTAGAATCTGATAGGCTACCACCATCATGTGATACAGAAGCTAGAATGTGATAGGCTACCACCATCATGTGATACAGAAGCTAGAATCTGATAGGCTACCACCATCATGTGATACAGAAGCTAGAATCTGATAGGCTACCACCATCATGTGACACAGAAGCTAGAATCTGATAGGCTACCACCATCATGTGATACAGAAGCTAGAATCTGATAGGCTACCACCATCATGTGACACAGAAGCTAGAATCTGATAGGCTACCACCATCATGTGATACAGAAGCTAGAATCTGATAGGCGACCACCATCATGTGATACAGAAGCTAGAATCTGATAGGCTACCACCATCATGTGATACAGAAGCTAGAATCTGATAGGCTACCACCATCATGTGATACAGAAGCTAGAATCTGATAGGCTACCACCATCATGTGATACAGAAGCTAGAATCTGATAGGCTACCACCATCATGTGATACAGAAGCTAGAATCTGATAGGCTACCTCCATGATGTGATACAGAAGCTAGAATCTGATAGGCTACCACCATCATGTGATACAGAAGCTAGAATCTGATAGGCTACCACCATCATGTGATACAGAAGCTAGAATCTGATAGGCTACCACCATCATGTGATACAGAAGCTAGAATCTGATAGGCTACCACCATCATGTGATACAGAAGCTAGAATCTGATAGGCTACCACCATCATGTGATACAGAAGCTAGAATCCGGCTGCTTTCACATCATTTCATTGCATAAAACTCTCAGAAGGGAAACAAATTGCAAGTTTTGTATCTGTACTGTTGGTATCTAGTCACATAAAAAAGTATCAAATGTAATATTTTGTCTGGCTGGTATCGAAGTATCAATTCCAGGGTATCGATATGCCCATCTCTAATTCACTCCAAGACAGAATTTAGAAAGGCTTACATGCATGTCTTTGGACTGTGGGAAGAAGACAGTGGCATTGCGGAGAGGACAACAGTAAACTCCGAACCACAACGTCCCATTTAAGGCCCACATAAATCAATGAAAATAGTTAATGAACAATTTATCAGGTAAAAATCTTCCAAATTATAACCACGCCCCCCGCCCTTCGACGTGCCAATTAGAACTTTATTTTGTCCCCCCCCCCCCCCTTTTTTTTGCAACTTGCCACTCCTAAACTACATTTAAACACCATTTTATAGCTGAATATATTCTTCCATGCACGCAGGTGATGCAATATAAGTTTTTGTTGCAGTTTCAGAGAGATGGTACATCCCCGGAAATAAAAAATGATCTAACCTTCAAAATAAAATCATTAAAAACTATTTGTAATTATCAGGTATTTACTGCATTCACAAAAAAGAGAAAGAAAAGCAAGTCGGTTTTAAATTGACGTCCTAATTTTAAAAAGAGACCGAAATTATTAGTGTGGTTTTTCTGAATTAATCAGATTTTTTAATCTCTGTGCATACAAGAAAATGTCTGAATTCTTCCTTTTTTTTTCTTAAAGATATAATTAAGAAAAAGAAAGCAAACGGAATTTTTAAAACTTACACAATAATATTTTTTTTAAAAATCCAGTTTATTAAGGACAAATGAAGAAGGAAAGACAAAACGAGTTTGTGTGGATGTTTTGGAAAAACCGAAGGGATGTTGTTTTTTTTTTTTTTTTTAAAATTATCGGACTCGCTGTTTGTCAAGTGAATGAAATCCTTCCTTCAGTTCATGAACAGAAAAAAAAGAAAAAGAATCGACTAAAAACTTTCAGTGTAGAAAGCATATTTACGGTATATTAAGATTTTATTATCTTGAAACATATTTGCACATTCATTAACTATCGCAGGGGTCGGATAAATTTAGTGTCGCGGGTAGGGGTGGTTGTCTGGGGGGGTTCGGTTTGTGGGCAGAGAGACGGACGTCCGACCCGGTCCGACCATGCCCGAAATCCAGCTCCAACTCCTCCATCCGTCAGGACCTCCTCCCTTGATTTGGCACAATAAAATAACGGGATAATTCTGCCAACAAGCTGCTTCAGTGTTCCACTGAAGTATTTGTTTAAAGTTTTTTTTTTTCAGCTTAACAATGACTATTATTTCAAGTTTATTTGTTTATTTATTTAATCATTGATAATGCTATTAAGTCTGGAAGCTCTTATTCTTAACGCTCCCTTTTCCTTCATACATTTCCGGCCTCCACGTGCTGCCCGCCTCTCTTGTCGGTGTCAGCGGTTGCATCAGTTAACCTCCGAATAAAAGCAAGTGTCAGTACAGTTTGAGCATTTATCTGTGGATAATCATTGGAACAGAAAGGTAAGTTGAATAACTGAGACTAAATATCGCTTTACGTTGTCCTTTTTTTGCAGAATTCTACCGGAGCGATTGAATTCCCCCATTTGAATGAAATGTATTTTGATTCCTTTCTTTCTTTCTTTTTAAAATTAGTATTTGTTCATTCACCGCTGTAATTCGGGCTGTATGGCGCGTTTAGATGATGTTAATGAAACATCGGCGCAAGAATCGGCCACCAAAGAGCATCATATTTCGGAGAAATTCTCAAATTGCTGTCTGGGAAATAGAGGACCACGAGGCAGATGAGGATAGGAAATACCGGTTTTACGTGTCTAGTTACGTTTTGCAGCAATACGTGGACTACTTTTTCGCCCGATTTTATTAATGTAACGTAAAAACCCTAACTGGGCTGTTAAAGCATGTTGTTGGGCGTTAACTGTTAATTAGGGATGAGTTTTGCTTAAATTGGTGGTATTTTTAATGGAGTTCTGCATTGTTGGAGGCGGCGCACGCTGAATGAAAACTACACTCTAACATATGTCACACTGACGCAGAGTTTTACAATCAGCTGTAAATGAGCGCACTTTTCCACGTTAACTGTGTTGGTGTTCAACTTTGATAGCATTTGTGGTTAACATTACTGCATAGTTAGTTACTGGAAGTTAAGATACCACGTGCAAACCCACAGCTGGCTTCCTTTTAATAACTATATAGAAACTGAATTCTCTCTCTCTGTTTCCTTTTTTTTTAGTTTCTTTAAAAAAAAAAAAAAAAAATTATATATATATATATATATATATATATATATATATATATATATATATATATATATATTGTTATTGGAAACGGCTGGCAATGTTCAAACTCCTTACAGAAGCTATCTATAAGTGTAACCGCCATTTGGCCCTCATGCCTGTCAGGGAGCGCATGGTTGGCATGAGGACAAAAATGTTGCCTGACGTCCTGGTTTGACCTTACCCACTTGGGAGAAGTCATAGCAAGCCCTAAACCACAAGCATATCTGATGGGGAAATGCCCGTTACGGGAAAAGGTGGGTCAAACAATGGATCCTGTCAGAACACTTCACGTTTATGGGCCATTAATGACGCGGCATGAGATAAAGAAATAAGTTGATACTGGTAGACCTCTGGTGGTCGACAGCCGGAGTGTCTTCAGATCAAGGACTCGGTGTCAGATTTCCATGCCCCTGAAGCACTCACACCGCAGATTGTGATTCTGTTTTAGTATTTATTTAGTCTTGGATGCCAGGTGAACATGGTCTGCAGCCATAACAGCATAAAATCCCACAACAGCAGCCTGAAGGCTCCCGTCTCCTAATCCAGCAAGTCACTTCACTCTTTTCTCAGCTATTAAAACATTTGTAAATATTTAGGTGTTGCATGTTGACAATGAGAGAAATTTGTTTTATTTATTTCTCATAAAGTCCCAGTTTTCTGCCACATGAAAAGTTCCTCAGCCTCCTACTGATGGCAGGATCTGTCCTGTCTGTTTATAGACTGGTTATAGATATTTTTTCATTTATCAGTGCTATACTATTTTTAGCACCTTTTTAAAAAAAAACAGAAAAACAAACAAAACTGAACAGTATACATTAATATCTTTATTGCAGAGGGATATTATGATTAGAAGGCTTTACAAGTTACTCAAAGATACAGCAGATGAAAACAAACAGTTTAAATGACACAATAAACAGCATGCAAAGTGCTCCAGACAGAGGAGGGGAGCCAATACCTGAAAGAGAAGCTCATAAAATTATAATGCAATTTATTAACAAGAAAGCTGGAAATTAATTTTATTCAAATGACAGAATGCAGATTGGTTTGACTGAATTTTTTAAACTAAAGATGTAATAATGTGAGGAATATAATAAAACATAATGGGCAAGAACCAGCCTTAAACCAGTAAATATAAACCTCATCATGGCATCTGATTGGCTACTGAAGTCATGTGACATGCAGGAACTACGCTGTGGCTGAATTTCATTTAGGTTTTTTTTCCCAGAAGTGAAGAGAAGCTACATGTTCTGTACGAACTCGGTGGTAGCTCCATATTTGAAGTATCAGATCCGATATTTTTACTCTGATATTTATCTACTCCAGAGTATCGATACAGCATCCGACTCCAGTGTCCTCCATCTTGTTTGGTTTAAACTGAGGATGATGACGGAGCTGATCTTGGTGTCAGACATTCTCGGTTCTTGGCAGCTGATCTTTGGTTACTAGTAGGGATGCACGATATAAGCAGCCCCCTATCGATATCGGCCTTAAAACTGGGTATTGGACATCAGCAACCCCACCGATATTTAACCAATCAGCCAGCTGTTTCTAAAGTACAAAAAAAAAAACGTTCTCATGATTTGTCATATGATGATACCGCATTTTTAAATGTCAATATGATATCCATCTATTTTATTAACAAAATCTTGTGATATCTCATTGTAATGTTACAAAATCTCGCGAGAATTCACAAAAATGTTGTAATATTTTCATATGCTGATATCATTGATACAGCGTTTTTAAATGCGGTATCAATCTATTTTACGAACGAAATCTCGTGATATTTCATCGTTCTGTTACAAAATCTCGTGAGAATTCGCGAAATATCGTGAGATTTTGTAACAGAAGGATGAAATCTTGCGAAATTTTTAAGTGAAATAGATCGATACCAGGTTTTTAAATATCGATTTGACATATTGTGATATTTCATGTATCAATATTGTTTCCCACCCCTATTTTTCAAAGTTTCAGGAAATGGATAACAAAACTGTTATTTGCAATGACTGCTTTTTTTCAGCTTTAATATCGGTATCGATATCGTTTGTCGGCCACATGAGTTGTAAAATATTGGCATATCAGATATCGGCCAAAATTCCAATATCGTGCATCCCTAGTAACTAGTCTGTTCTACGTCTGGTCTACTTCTGACCGTTTAAAATCAAAGTATCAAACTGGTGTTTGTGGTAAATGTTCATATAAGTAACTGGTTTTCTGTGTGAGCTGGTTTTTCACTGGGGGTGGGACTCACTAGGCACCTTGCAATACGATACCATCATGATATTTTGCCCACGATAATGATACTATCACAATGTGGCGATTCTGCAATAATCAATATATTGCAATAAATTTAATCCTTGATGCACCACAATATGTGTACGGAAGAGGATTAGAGCCACTGAAGAAGAAAATAAATAAAATTGTCAGAACATTTAATTTTTTATGACTATTGTTTTTTATTTATATCCACTCGGCCCAGGTATCAGGATGGGATAACACTGGGCGGGTGCATCTGTAGTTATCAGAGTGTGTGCTGCAGGGACGTGGTCTGACACTAACACCCCCCTCCCTCCCCACAGGTGTGAAAATGTGCGGTATCTGGGCTTTGTTCGGCAGTGACGAGTGCCTGTCGGTTCAGTGCACGTGCGCGATGAAGATCGCTCACAGGGGTCCGGACGCGTTCCGCTTCGAGAACGTCAACGGCTTCACCAACTGCTGCTTCGGCTTCCATCGGCTGGCCATCGTGGACCAGCTGCACGGCATGCAGCCGCTGCGCGTCAAGAAGTTCCCCTACCTCTGGCTCTGCTACAACGGGGAGATCTACAACCACCACAAAGTAAGACCTGTTTCCATGATAAATATTCTAAATACGAGTTTGTAAACTGTCAGAATCTCCATAATTAAGGAGGATAAATGGTGTTGTGATGGATCTGGTTCACCGCTTAAATGCAACACCTGCAGCCCAAAATCAGCTTCTCTCATCCAGATAAAGCTCACCGTGGATTTTTTACCAGCAGCAGTGATGACTTTGTTTCTGGATGATAAAATCTGAAATCTAAGGCTTTAAAATGGGGGATGGGGGGGGGCAGCATCCCCACACCTCTGGTCCCAGCACCACCTCTGGCTTCCTGTCCGTCTGGAACCAGACCCGTCCGGCTGGACGTTGCTCAGCTTCGTCTGTTCTGTTCTTGCAGCTGAGGAAAGAGTTCGACTTCGACTACCAAACCAAGATGGACGGTGAGATTTTGCTCCACTTGTACGATAAATTTGGCATCAAGAAGATGGCGTCCCTGCTGGACGGCGTCTTTGCCTTCATCCTGCTGGACACCGCCAACAGAAAAGTGCATCTGGGCAGGGACACGTACGGCGTGCGGCCCATGTTCAAGTTCCTCACCGACGACGGGTTCCTCGCCGTCTGCTCGGAGGCCAAAGGTACGAAGCTTCTGCTCGATCTGCCTGTCCTCACACTCCCCCCACACTGACCAGCTCGTGATGTTGCAACAGGTCTCATCGACATCACGCACTCCATGGCCACCGCCGCCAGCATCGTGCCCTTCCTCCCGGGACACGTGGAGGTCTTCGACTTAAAGCTGAACGGTAAAGTGGAGTCCGTGCAGCTGGAGCAGTTCCACTGCTGCACGAAGGAGCCGGCCCACGCTCGCTACGACACCGTGGACAAGCTGCCCAGAGGTAAGACGGCTCGGGACGCAGCAGCTCCGTGCGTGGGCCCGTTGGACGACGTCTGACGGAGGACGCGTGTCCCCACAGGTTTGGATGAGGAGACGGTGCACAGCAACATCCGGACCCTGTTTGAGAACGCGGTGAAGAAGCGCCTCATGGCTCACCGGAGGATCGGCTGCCTGCTGTCCGGTGAGTGGTCGCTGGGATGGGCGACGCGTCATCGTCTGCGATACAGCGTCAGAGAAATTCCCCCCCGGAATAATTTACCATCTCAGGACAAAAATGATCGATTCATTTTATCAGGTTGTATTTACGGTTATTTATATGCTTAATTTTGCCGTTTGCACCGTTCAGATAAACGTTAAATTTGCTCTCATAGTTCATCCATGTTTGCTTGGTGTCACTCATTCTGCAGTACAGGTGTAGGACGTAGTTTAGTGCCTTTTATTATTATTTTATGGCTCTCCAGACAGAATGCAGTGAGATTTCTAATACAAATAATTAAGCTGTTATTTCTTATCGTCTCTTATCGTTACGATGATAAAAGACCTAAATTATTGTGATACGTTATTTAGTCCATATCGCCCATCCCTAGTGGACATGAACATGTCGTACTCAGCTGTAGGAAGGAAACGTCTTCACTGCAAGGTTCGGTTTAGTTAACTAGAATAACGAAAAAACCAAATTAAAATTTAAAAAACATTTTCATTAACTGAAATAAAAACTTGTAAAACTTTGTCTTTACAAAACTAATTTAATACATAACCCTTTTGGGTTGGGATGCACGATATAATCGGCCTCCTATCAGTATCGGCCTATATCGGCCGTAAAACTGAGTATCGGACATCGGCCACCTCACCGATATTTGATCGATCAGCCCGCTGTTTCTAAAGTCTAACCCCGCCCCCTCAAAGCTACTTCTTTTTCAAAAACTTCTTTTTTACAGACTTCTAAAGATGAGGGGTGGTAAAAAATATCGATAAGCTGAAATATCGCAGTATTTACATATGCTGCTATCATATTGACATTTAAAAAACGCAGTATCGATCTGTTTTACTAACTGAAACTCACGAGAATTCACTAAATATCGTGAGATTTTGTAACAGAATGATGAAATCTCGCAAGATTTTGTAAGTAAAATAGATCTATAGCATGTTTTGAAATGTCGATGAAATAGTGGCATATTGTCATATGCCACTATTATAGTGTATCAAGCGGCGGCGTCTTCGCCGGGCGAACGTGCCCGAGAGGCGCGCGCTGCTTTAATAATAAAATCCGTTAAATTTTCTCTTTTTTGGTTGCTCCCTGGTGGCCCCCTGCGCCCCTGGCGTCCTACTCGGGCGGGTTTCGGTCTTTTTTTTTTTTTTTTTTTTTTATTTTTTTTCTGCTTCCCGCTTTTTTCCCCCGGCGCGGGGGCCGGGTTTTTTTTTTTTTTTTTTTTTTTTTTTGTTTTTGGCCTGTGCCTTTTCCGTGTAGTGCGGGGGGGGGGGGTGCTCGCAGCCGGGTCCCGGCCGCTCGGCTGGCCCTCCCCCCTCTTTTCTCTCTTTTTCGTGGTCTTTCCTGAGGCCTCTGTTCCCTCAGGCGTCGGCTCCTTGAGCCCTTGTGGGCCCACTTCCCCTGCGCTCCTGGCCTCGTTTTCTTTTTTGTTTTCTTTTTTTTTTCCTTTTGTTTTTTTTTTTTTTTTTTTTTTTTCTTTTTTTTTTTTTTTTTTTAAAATAATTTTTTTTTTTTTTTTTTTTTTTAACCCTCTCCCTTTTTTTTTTTTTTTTTTTTTGTTTTTTAAAAAATTTTTACTTCAACATTTTTCACCACCCCTATTTTTCAAAGTTTGGGAAACTGATAACAACACTGCCATTTGCAATGACTTCTTTTTTTTTCCAGCTGTGATATCAGTATGTACATGGGTTTTTGGCCACATTAGTTATAAAATATCGGATATTGGCCAGAATTCCAATATCGTGCATCCCTACTTTTGGGTTGATAAGAACTCTGTTTCTATTTAATCTGTTGACTTTGCTTTGCTGGTTTTACTCCAAATAACTTTCGGATGATTTTGAATGTCACACCAGACAAATACCTATAATTTATGGAAAAAAACTAACACTGACACTAATAAAAACTTAACTAAAACTAAGCATTTTCCAAAAAATAAAAACTAGCAAACCTGCTCAGAAAACGAACTAAAACGAATTGAATTGAAAAACGAGTTAAAACTGAAACTCATTAAAAATCCCAAACTATTAAAACTTGCTTCACTGTCCGGCTTTAGCGTGACACGATTTAAACAAAATGTTTTTGTGGAAGATTCAGATGGATGGAAACGTCTGAAATCAGCTGGATTAGATGCAAACCCTTCGTGTTCTTGTATTCATTTAACCCTCTGGGGACGGTGGTTTAAATGGACATTTTGCACTACTTTTGTGTTTACCTTTATGTTTCAATTTTAAACGGTTTGCCTGTCTTTTTTGATATCATTCTGTCCTGCACATCATCAGTGTGAATTTACAGTTCACATTTTTATAACTTAAAATGCAAAAATAAGTATTTAGGTTTAAAATATTTGCAAAAATTTGGCCAGCAAAGTCCAAAGTGCCCCCCCCCCCCCAAACTATTTATGAAAACAATCAGTCATCACCACAAGATGCCACAAAGATTAATTGCGCATCACAAGACAGAGAGGACGTTCCAGGTCTGATGTCTCCACAGTGTGTTAGTCCTCCTGTCCACCAGGGGGCAGCACTTCAATCTGCTTTTGGTGAATATTTTAGTTTCTTCCACCACCTGCCTTCTTCCTCAGCAACCAAATGCATCGTGTTACATAATTTTCTGATTGGTTGTGGTGCATTTTTCTATCAACAGCAAACAGGTTGTTAGGTTTTTGTGACACTGTTTCTTTCTTGCGAGCACTTTCCCAGGATTCCCACGTGTCCTTGAAAACCTGGAAAATGATTGAATGATTTTTACAGTCATTGAAAACACATGGAAAAAGTCAAATGTCTTGGAAAAGGATTTTTCCTCCCTCTGTTTCGTCACTGCTCCGTCACTGCTCCGTCATTGCTTCATCTCTGCTTCGTCTCGGCTTTGTCTATATTTTACCGCTGCTTCGTCTCGGCTTTGTATATGTTTCGTTGTTGCTTCGTCACGGTTTCGCCGCTGCTTCGTCTCTGCTTCGTCTATATATTACCGCTGCTTCGTCTCGGCTTTGTATATGTTTTGTTGTTGCTTTGTCACGGTTTAGTCTTGGCTTTGTCGCTGCTTCGTCTCTGTTTCGCCATTGCTTCGTCTCGGCTTTGTATGTGTTTCGTTGTTGCTTCGTCACGGTTTCGTCTTGGCTTCGTCTCTGTTTCGCCGCTGCTTCGTCTCTGCTTCGTCTCTGCTTCGTCTATATTTTAACGCTGCTTCGTCTCGGCTTTGTATATGTTTCGTTGTTGCTTCGTCACGGTTTCGTCTTGGCTTTGTCGCTGCTTCGTCTCTGTTTCGCCGCTGCTTCGTCTCGGCTTTATATATGTTTCGTTGCTTCGTCACGGTTTCGTCTTGGCTTTGTCGCTGCTTCGTCTTGGCTTCGTCTCTGTTTCGCTGCTGCTTCGTCTCAGCTTCGTCTATATTCCATCACTACTTCGTCATTACGTCGTCTCGGCTGGAAAACTAGCTTGTACATTTTATATCGTAACTCCGGTTTTATTTGGTCTATCGACATGATCTAAAACCTGGTTCGTAGTTTGAAGTCTGCACTATGTCTCTGAGTCGCTGCATTTATCTGCTACATGCGATCTGGACGCACCGGCGAGTGAATGACGTCTGACCCTCTGGTTTGTTGCTCAGGTGGCTTGGACTCCAGCTTAGTCGCTTCTGTGCTGATTAAACTAGCAAAGGAGGAGAAGCTGGACTACACCATCCAGACGTTTTCCATCGGCTCAGATGATAGTCCGGACATCCTGGCTGCTCGCAAGGTCAGTTCTGCCACATCGTGCATCAGCGCTGCAGACTAACGCGGAGCTTTGCAGGATTGTGATGATGGTTTACTCTGTAGGAGATCTGTGGAAGTTCCAGGTTTACCATCCATGATAACACCACTATTTATCCCATCTTCATCATGAAAACATCACCATCACTACTGTGTTGCTTAGAGACCTCTATTTAGAGCTGGACATGATGATGGAGACACTTCCTGTCAAACTTTTCACCAATCAGAGAGCTTAAATCGACAGTAACGTCCAATCAGGAGCATCCAAAGATCAACAAGTGAGCAGAAAGTTCTATGTGTGTCTGAAAAGAAGAAAATAATGATCCTCCTATGCTGGAATAGAGAGAGATTTCTGATGCAGCTGGGTTGATTTGTGAGGATAGAAGGTGAACAGAAGCAGAAATAACTGCAGATGAGGAAACATGTTTGTAGTAATCAGCAGGTTTGTTTGCTCAGGTGGCGGCTCACATCGGCAGTGAACACCACGAGGTGAACTTCACGGCAGAAGAAGGCATCCAGGCCGTGGAGGACGTCATCTTCCACCTGGAGACCTATGACATCACCACCATACGTGCCTCTGTTGGTGAGTTCAGCAGATGTTCGGGTTTCCTCTCACACCTTCAGTCTCACCGGTTCAGGCAGCTTCCAGGCGATGGTGGCGGTGTAGTTCAGGGTCCTGAGAGTCCTGCTTCAGGAAAGAAACGGAAGATTTACAAATGAGTGGAAGTAGAGATGAGCCGATCACGGGATCGGAAATCGGGGCCGATCGGATCGGATAAAGGCTGTTCCATCCTCCACGAAGAGCCAGAACTTTCTTCTTGTTCTCAGGGTCGTCAGAACAAAATGACGTCATTTGTTCTGGTGGACGTGACTGAGGACGTGTTTGAGGACGGCTTGCGTCTTGTTCTCAACCCCTTGGCTGAGCAGAACTTTCTTGTCAGGGAGCTCCGAGAAGTATTGTGTGATTGGTCGGACATTTGAGGTGGGCGGGGTTAACGTGGAGACACTTGAAGCAGAGAGATGTCACTTCCGCATTTCCACAGATGCAGGTTCAACGGATCGTCTAATCGTCCCACACGAGGACGATTGCGGGTAAAAATGACAAAATATTTAATTGGAGGTGCCTTTCAGAATAACGGCGTTATTTTCGGTTGAAGACGCAAAAATCTTAAGACTCGTTCCAAAGTGGAATTCCTGAAGAAGTGCCGCTGTTATGTTCTCGTCTGCACGGTCCAAAATGCAGAAATGATGGTGGACCTGCTCACGCTGGTGCACGTTAACGTCACACACAAGCAGGAAAAACAACGTCTGACTACGAGGCCGTCTCATTTCAGAAATTAAACGGCTTCAAAGTGCGCGGACTCAGTGTGCAGGTAGTGTTTATTTACAATCTTTGGTGCAGATCCTGAAATGGGACACATGTGGAAAAAGTGTTTCCTCCTTCCTGATTTCCTATTTTTTTGCATGTTTTTCACACTGAAATATTTCAGATCATCAAAAAATATAGCTATTGGACAAAAATAACACAAGTAAACACAAAATTCAGCTTTTAAATGAAGGTTTTTATTAGTAACAGGAAAAAAAATCCAAACCTCCATGTCCCTGTGTGAAAAAGTGATCTCCCCCTAAACCTAATAACTGGTTGTTCCACCTTAGCAGCAACAACTGCATCAAGCGTTTGTGGTAACTGGCAGTGAGTCTTCTACAGCGCTGTGGAGGAATTTTGTTCCACTCATCTTTGCAGAATTGTTGTAATTCAGCCACATTGGAGGCTTTTCCAGCATGAACCGCCTTTTTAAGGTCATGCCACAGCATCTCAATGGGATTCAGGTGGGGGCTTTGACTAGGCCACTCCAAAGTCTTCATGTTGTTGTTCTTAAGCCATTCAGAGGTGGACTTGCTGGTGTGTTCTGGATCATTGTTCTGCTGCAGAACCCAAGTGCGCTTCAGCTTGAGGTCACCAACAGATGGCCGGACATTCTCCTTCAGGATTTTTGGTAGACAGCAGAATTCATGGTTCCATTTACCACAGCAAGTCTTCCAGGTCCTGAAGCAGCAAAACAGCCCCAGACCATCACACTAAAACCACCATATTTTACTGTTGCTATGATGTTACTTTTTAATCTTTCTTTTACGCCAGATGTAATGGGACCTCCACCTTCCAGAAAGTTCCACTTTTGTCTCGTCAGTTCACAGAGTATTTTCCCAAATTGATTGGAGGAGGCGTCTTTGATTAATGTGTTGGGATAAATGAACGGGCCCCACCAGCAGCATTTTTAGTCCCTGGGAAAACCCCAGAAATCCCACCTGGATCCATCCGGGTCGGATGGAAAATGAGCTTTTTAAAGTCAGACTTTGCTCCTCTCATAATTTGGGAAACATTTTGACATAACTGGAACAACGGCTGTAAAGTTTTGGCCAAAAGTTCCTTTTTTTGGGGGGAGCTGACTGACGCCAAATCCTCCTGGTCTGATAAATGACTGAACTATTCTGGCCGTACAGACGCTGGAGGATGGACTCTGTAACCCGAACGTTTCCCGTTAAAACCATGATGGAAGATCTGGGTCACAGACCGTCGGCATCCTACAAACATTCCCCTCCGTGTTATTTGATTTGGTGTTTTCCCTCGTTTTCTATTCTGGCTTCACCGCGGCTGCATGAATCTGTCCTCTGTTCAGATCACATGTGGAGCGTTAAAGGTGCCGCCGAGCCTCCGCCTCCAGGCAACAATGGAGCTATTGGGGAAATTCTGATGGCAAAGCAGACTTGGTGAAAAGTTGAGGCCGGCGGCTTCGTGCTGGTCGTCGGACGGCCTGAAAGCGTGTTTCGCTGAGCAGAGCTCATTGATGGGACATAAACGTTTATGCTGCTTCACCACATTCCTCTTCCTCATCAGTGACTCGGCTGAATTACTCTTAAACCCGGATGGTTGGGGGTCCGGTGGGGGGTGAAGGGGTTATTAATCGTACCACAGTCGTCACTTTTCATTGTTAAAAACAATAAATCCAGACTGGAAATTGGTCTGAAGAACTGGTTTGGACCCGGATTCATATCCATCACTGGTCCGAGTCCTCACGGTTCTGGTTTTAACTCGGCTTGTTTGAGCTGAAGGTGTGACTGTCCAACAGGGATGTACCTGGTGTCCAAGTACATCAGAGAGAAGACGGACAGCGTGGTGATCTTCTCCGGAGAAGGATCTGACGAGCTGACTCAAGGATACATCTACTTCCACAAGGCAAGTCCCCCGTCAGAGCTGCTGGTGGGGATCCGGGTCTGGAACCCTCAGCTAGAACCGGGATCACCAAACCCGGACGTCCTGCAGGTTTTCTGCGTCCCGGCTCCAGCACACCTGATTCTGACGAGCCGTGCAGAACTTCACAGGCTGTTGGGTCCGTTTGATTTGAGCGTGTGCCGGAGCAGGAGGGGCCCGGAGGTCTGGGTTTGGTGATCCCTGATCTGCCATCACTAACGGCCATGTCCCCCCCCCCCCCAGGCTCCGACCCCCAAGGCTGGAGCAGAGGACAGCGTTCGTCTCCTGAAGGAGCTGTACTTGTTCGACGTTCTCCGAGCGGATCGCACCACGGCTGCACACGGGTAACGCCCCCACCTCCACTCACAACCCCGGTCCGGTTAAATCTGGACCCGGCTCTGCAGAAACCCGGAGTCAGAGGACTCCGCTTCGCTTAGAGTCTGCCGGTTCTGGTTCTGGTTCTGGTTCTGGTTCTGGGAGGAGGCCCATGTTTTCCCGCAGAGTCATGCTCAGAGCCGGATCAGTGCCGATGGCCCGATTGGCAGGGCGGGGCCCAGACAGAGGGACAAACACAAAACCACACGGGCTTTCTCTGACTGCAGACTGAACTGATCTTTGTATGTTTACTCATCGATTCGAAGGTCGCAGCACATTTTCCCGTAAAAACGACTCATTGTGAACAATTCCTGTTTAAAATCACAGTAACGACGTAAAGAAACATTTTCACTCACGGACGTTGTTATTTTATAATCATAGCTTCCTTACGAAGCCCGCACGGACTCGGTCGTCATCCTTCTATTCTGTTGATGCAGAGTAGTTATTTTTGAGACGTACCTGAACGCAGCATAGCTGCGTGCGTCTCGCATTAAAGGATAAGTTTATTTTTTCAACCTGGACCTTATTTCTGGGAGTTTATACGTGCATTTACTCACCGGTAAAGTTTCTGCATCTCTTTGAGTCCTTGGGAAGATATTACGTTGAGTTGCTTTTCGGTGAACGTCCAGTTTTATGACGGAGACGGAGCAGCCTCCATCAGACATCATCTGCAGTAAAACTCCTTCATTTCATCAATGCTTTAAGAAGAATGAAGGAATGAATGAGTACTGTTGTCCTGTGAGTTCAGAGTTTCTCTAATTGTGTTTTTGTTGTCTGGGTAGCAGCTGATCTTCTCAGCTGTACTACAGAAGCGCATCATGAACACGCAGCCCGAAAAGTGTGTAGAACCCTGATAACTAACGGAAAGATGAATCTGGACTCACAGGACAAAAGTACTCGTTCGTTTGTTCATTCAACTCAAAGTATTGGTGAAAATCGAGGAGTTTTCTTGCAGATAATGTCTCATATAGAGGCTGCCCCGTCTCCACCATGATACTGGACGTTCACTGAAAAGCGACTCAGCGTAATATCTTCTAAAGGGGGGGGGGGGGGGGGGGTTGAAATGTTGGCAATGAACTCATTTTTAATGCAACATTGCTGCATAGAAAGTGCTGTTATTTAGGCTACATACGTTGTAATTACATCCATCTCTATTTAAAATACAGTGAGGAAAATATAACACAAAGTTCCATATGCACAAAAATTAGTTATTGCATTATTAATAAAACCTAGTTAATGAGGGACAGTCATGCACATATCACATGCAGCACCAGCACCCAAAGATCTGTCTGTGTGGAGTGTACAATAATTCACTTTTAATATATGTATAACTTGGGTAACTTAGAGTGAGATGATATATTAATTAAAGTGAACAGGTTCTTTTTTCTGCCTCTTATGACTTGAAAGAAAGTCATGTCATCCAGAGAAGTTAAACCACACGAACAAAAGAATTTATGTGATAACTGAACACTGGATTCCTCAAAATAAACATTTTGACTCAGAATGAACAGAAAGCTCCACAAGTTTTATATCTAGGAAATGTGTCTATGTATTCTAATAATAATCTTGCAACAATATTTATTTATCAAATGTTAATTGATTAGTATGATTTGTTGTTTAGATAAACATATAATGCACACTCGGTGGCCACTTTATTAGGTACACCTTGCTAGAACCGGGTTGGACCCCTTTCACCTTCAGAACTGCTTAATCCTTGGTGACGTAGATTCAACAAGGTTCTGGAGACGTTCCTCAGAGATTTTTCTCCTCATTGACATGACAGCATCACGCAGTTGCTGCAGATTTGTCGAGAGGGACCCAACTGCAGTCACGACATGTCGCCATAGTTGTCCAGGTGTGAGTCGACTCAGGTTAGTTAAGTCGTCATACCAGACCAGCAGCAACAGAGTTAAACACTGCAGCTGAAAAAATTCAAGAATATAAGAAATTGATGCACATTCTTTTTTTTCTTTTTTGATCGAGGACCAATTAAATTTCAAGGGACCCACTCAAATAGTCCCCTGTGGGTTCCAGGGACTCACTACACTGGAAACCCGCCAACATCACAGCTTAAAACACTGATCTTATTTGCTCCGTTTAGAGTTTACTGACACCTACTGGTTATCTACCGGTACTGCATTAACAATGAGGATAATGTAATAGGGAGGGGGCCCAAAACCGACAGTCTGCCTCGTGTAGCCCATTTATTTAATGCGGCTCTGGTCATGCTGCGTTCAGGGAGTTCGGCTTGTGTTGGATGTAACGTGATTCCCGTGTTTCTCCTCCCCAGGCTGGAGCTCAGAGTGCCTTTCTTAGACCACAGATTCACATCGTACTACCTTTCCCTCCCTGAGGACATGAGGGTCCCGAAGGTCAGTAACCTGCAGCAGCCGTGCGTCGGTCCCTCGGTTCCAGCGTCATGTTAACGGGGTTGTTCGTTGTGTGACAGGACGGGGTGGAGAAGCACCTCCTGAGAAGCGCCTTCAAGGGTCTCAACCTGATGCCAGATGAAATCCTGTGGAGGCGCAAAGAAGCCTTCAGCGATGGAGTGATGTCTGCCAAGAAGTCCTGGTACACCTGCCTCCAGGAGCACATCGAGTCCATGGTAGGTAAAACCAGACGATGATGATGCCTTCAGGGCCCCCAAAGCCCAGCTGACAGCTGATGATGCCTAACGGAAACAGAGACTCATTTATAACCGCTGTGTACGCTCAGAATGGGGAGAAGTGGTGGTCGCCACTCTCATGCAACACTTGTCACCTTTTAAACACCGCCGGACCAAAAAAGTCTCCCCCCAATTTAACTGAGCAAACGGGTCAGAGCCTCCTATTGGATAATTACGGCACGTGTCGGAGCCTCCTATTGGATAGTTACGGCACGTGTCGGAGCCTCCTATTGGATAGTTACGGCACGTGCCGGAGCCTCCTATTGGATAGTTACGGCACGTGTCGGAGCCTCCTATTGGATAATTACGGCACGCGTCGGAGCCTCCTATTGGATAATTACGGCACGTGCCGGAGCCTCCTATTGGATAATTACGGCACGTGTCGGAGCCTCCTATTGGATAATTACGGCACGTGTCGGAGCCTCCTATTGGATAGTTACGGCACGTGTCGGAAGACCTCCTATTGGATAGTTACGGCACGTGTCGGAGCCTCCTATTGGATAGTTACGGCACGTGTCGGAGCCTCCTATTGGATAATTACGGCACGTGTCGGAGCCTCCTATTGGATAGTTACGGCACGTGCCGGAGCCTCCTATTGGATAGTTACGGCACGTGCCGGAGCCTCCTATTGGATAGTTACGGCACGTGCCGGAGCCTCCTATTGGATAGTTACGGCACGTGCCGGAGCCTCCTATTGGATAGTTACGGCACGTGCCGGAGCCTCCTATTGGATAGTTACGGCACATGTCGGAGCCTCCTATTGGATAGTTACGGCACGTGCCGGAGCCTCCTATTGGATAGTTACGGCACGTGCCGGAGCCTCCTATTGGATAGTTACGGCACGCGTCGGAGCCTCCTATTGGATAGTTACGGCACGCGTCGGAGCCTCCTATTGGAGAATTACGGCACGTGTCGGAGCCTCCTATTGGATAGTTACGGCACGTGTCGGAGCCTCCTATTGGATAGTTACCTGGTTCGAGCCTCCTATTGGATAGTTACGGCACGTGTCGGAGCCTCCTATTGGATAGTTACGGCACGTGTCGGAGCCTCCTATTGGATAGTTACGGCACGTGCCGGAGCCTCCTATTGGATAGTTACGGCACGCGTCGGAGCCTCCTATTGGATAATTACGGCACGCGCCGGAGCCTCCTATTGGATAGTTACGGCACGCGTCGGAGCCTCCTATTGGATAATTACGGCACGTGTCGGAGCCTCCTATTGGATAGTTACGGCACATGATTATCTTTCAGCTGCAACAAGTTATTTAACCAAACTGGGGCTCTGAGTTGCTTCTTATCTCCTAAACGAGCACGTGGAAAGATGTTGGTCTGTCTGAGAAGGTTCAGGTCCAGGCTCAGGTCCAACTGTACATGAGGTTTATCAGCAACATGAACCAATCAGAAGTTGAACAATCAAACCAGATTATTTAATCTGATCATCTGCCAGTTAGAGTTCAGCTTACTGACCGTTACAGGTTTGGTTATGGATGAGAGAACTGGGACCAGTTTCCACTGGTCGGCCACCAGATGGCGCCACCATCCTTCTCTGCATCAGTGATGTAAGCTTCTCTGGAGCTGGTGATGTCACAGGAAGGGCCTTTCTGTGGTCTGTTATACTGGGAGGACTGGAGGTTACGCTGGGAGGACTGGAGGTTACGCTGGGAGGACTGGAGGTTACGCTGGGAGGACTGGAGGTTACAGTGGGAGGGCTGGAGGTTACTCTGGGAGGGCTGGAAGTTAAACTGGGAGGGCTGGAGGTTACAGTGGGAGGGCTGGAGGTTTCACTGGGAGGACTGGAGGTTACAGTGGGAGGACTGGAGGTTACAGTGGGAGGGCTGGAGGTTACAGTGGGAGGACTGGAGGTTACAGTGGGAGGACTGGAGGTTACAGTGGGAGGGCTGGAGGTTACAGTGGGAGGACTGGAGGTTACTCTGGGGGGGCTGGAAGTTACACTGGGAGGACTGGAAGCATCAGCTTGTTTCTTCTTCCTGTCTCTCAGGTGAACGATGACCAGATGGAGAAGGCTCATAAGACATTCCCCCACAACCCCCCCAGCACCAAAGAGGCCTACTACTTCAGGCAGGTGTTTGAGAAGCAGTACCCCGGCCGGGCCCAGTGGCTCCCCCACTACTGGATGCCCCGCTGGATCAAAGCCAGCGACCCGTCGGCCCGGACCCTGTCCATCTACAAACCCGACAAGGACCAGTGACGTCCGCGGCCCCCCATCCGCGGCCCCCCATCCACCTCCTCCGATGTGTCGTAGCTTTTGCTTCTGCTTCCACTTCTCATCTAGAAACACTCAAAATATCCAGAAAGCCTGAAAGGAGTCTGTGAGGACACGATGTGGGCGTCCCCCCCCCCCGTTCAGCAGCGAGGCTGGTGTGTGTGTGCGTGTGCGTGTGTGTGTCAGCGGTACGATCTGCTGCTGGGCTTCTCGGAGTCTCCGGCGCCTGGCGGCCGGTGAATTAGACTAAAGCATCTGTACATGACGAACGTTTCAAAGGTTCAACATCAGGTTTTGGGAGAAAAATGGAAAACGGGAAAAAGTCTGGACATTATTTAACTTTTAAATTGGAGCTGAAGTGCAGAAGAAGAAACGGTGCAACAGACAGAGATGAGGGAGGTGCTGGTTTACTGATCAGGGATAAAAGAAGCTTTATCTGATTTTCTAATGAGCTTATTTCTGTAAATAAGAGCTGGTGTGTGTCCCCCCCTCCCCAGTAGACGTGATGGAGACTGGGGGGCTGGGAGCTGCTGGGAGAACGAGAAGATGATGAATGTGTTCAAAGCCAAAGACGAGCCCCTCTGTCCCTCTGAGACGTCCCACGCGTTCAGGTGCAGCCATGCGTCGTCCACAGCCAATCACGGACCTCCGAGAGGACGGACGGCGCCGATCCGGCGTCAGCTCGGACTCATCCACGCGCTGTCCCCCGTAGCTGCTACTGATGCACGTCGCTCTGTATGCGTCAGTCGTCGTCCACACGGGGGGGATCAGGTCTCAGGAGACCCCCCCCCAGATCCCCGTCACCATCGTCGCCGACGGAAGGCGGCCAGCAAACGGACCGTTTGTACGGAGGGAGAAAAGTGTGGATTAAATTATCAGTAAAATGTGTCAGAAATTGGAAATAAACTAATTAAACCACTAAATTATCAACTACTTAAAAATGTCATTATAATTTTACAAACACAGAAGTAATATACAATTATTTGTTAAAGTTGGGAAAACATTTCATTGTTTTAAACATATAATGTTAAATTACTTCATGTCTCTGAGCTGCAGGGCATCAGGGGTTAATCTTATTGGTTTCACTATAAATTGGTCCCAAATAAAAGAACAAGGTTTATACATGTGTATCTAAAATAATATATTATATATATATATATATATATATATATAGTTATGTATATGATTTTTTTTTTTAAATTAAATTGTGGCAAAATCTGTTTTAAAAAATATTTTTTTTTTGTTTTTTGTCAATTTGAATATACATCCTAATTTATTGAGGTATTTATGTTTTTGATAAATTGACCTTTATTTTCCATCTCAGCACTTTTCTCCCTCTGTTAGTTCATCCATGAGCTCGAATGTCCAACACGCGACTGTAAAGTTTTCATTCCTGCTCAGTTTTAATAGATTTTTTCCAGCTTCGGTTCCTTTTTTATTCCAGAGACGCCATTCTCAGAGCTTACTTAGTTACTTTAACAGCTCAGACAACATAATCCCTCTGGCTTTTTATTTTATTTTTGAACTTTTTTTCAGTTTTGGCTGCAATTTCTTTTTTCCACTCAAACGGGCTCCGTTTAAGAAGAAAGAAATGGAGAACGCTGAAGCTCCAGCTTATCTGTGATCAGAACATCTTTGACACTGAACTGTAAACTAAAATATTAATAAAAGTGTCAGTTTTGCTTTCTTTTGAGAACAATGTTAAATCTGTCCATTTCTACTAACTTTCCATGTTCCAGATCCGTTGCAGCTGAAATAAAAGCATCCCCCTGGCGAAGCGGCGTCTGCTGGTGTTTGTTGCAGTACCCCTGGTGGCCACCAGAGGGCTCCCTCATCCCACAAATCATAAACACACTTTCAGCTGGAGTTTAACCAGTAAAGAAAATAATTTTAATGACTAAAACAAACAGATTTACTGTTCTAAGACACCACATGTGCGGGTGGAGAACATAACAGCTTTTTCTAAATCACTCAAAAGCCCAAATGAAGCAGAGAACAGCAGCAGTTGAACAGTTAGGAGGCACTATGCAGAGAAGTTGGCAGTGCAGTTTCCAGCGGACCCTGGGGTGTAGCCTTGCTTTCATGGCCCACAACAACATGTGGTCTGTGGCTCGGCAGATGGTGGAAAACTCACAGAAACCACTTAACATTGACAATGAAACGGTCCCAGGTAGCTTCTGCTGGGACAAAAGAGACACAGGTGGAGCAGCGCTACGTCACTACAATGTGGAAACAATCATGTTTATTCGACTAACAGCTATACACAGTCTGGAGAAAAGAAAAGCCAGCGTGGGTCCCCGTCTTTTAGCGGGGGAGGGGTGGTGGGATGAGCAGGCGGTGGCCCTCAGCGCCGCTGGTCGTACGTATGTATTGTGCTCCACTCGAAGGATTCTGCAGGAGAAAAACGTCTGGTGTGAGTCAGAACTTCAACCTGGAACCTGAAACGAGCAGAACGGTTCTACCTGGCTCCTCTTGGCTCCTCTTCCCCATCAGGCCCACAAACGAGTTGATTTTATGTCCTTGGAGGAAAAAATATTCAGAATTTAAACCAGAAATGGAAACCATGACACAAAAAGGTGTTAAAATTAGGGATGCACGATAATCGGCCTCTTATCGATATTGGCCAACTGATATTGGACATTGGCCATCCCACCGATATTTAACCGATCAGCCCGCTGTTTCTGAAATCTTAAAAAAAAAACCTTCAAAAGCTTCTTTTTTACAGACTTTATACCTTCTAAAGACTAGGGGGAAAAATATCAATCCACTGAAATGATATTTTCATATGCTGGTATATTTACATTTAATAACGCAGTATTGATCTATTTTACTGATAAAATCTTACGATATTTCATTGTTCTCTTACGAAATCTTGTGGAAATTCATGAAATATCTCGAGATTTTGTAAGTAAAATAGATTGATACTGCGTTTTTAAAAATTGATTTGATATTGGCATATGACAATAGGGGATTATCACACTTCCGCGTTCCGGTTCCCGGAAGTTGAAACATTTGGTCACTTCCTCTTCCGGGCCATGTTAACGACAGCCGTTCCTGCTCTGTTATACTGTTTAAATCGGATAAACTCCAAACATACTTAAGTTTTCATTCTAGACTGAAGTGATGCTGGATCAAAAGCTGGATCAAAGCGATCGATTTGCCGCGGTGAAGGGCCGAACTTTATAATAAAACACACGTTTGTTTGTCGCCGGTGGGGCACAACACCGGCACTTCACAACATGCTAGCATTAGCCAGCTAGCGTTTACTGACGTGCTTAACATTGTGCATCTTAAAACACACAAACATCTGAAAATCGGGTCTGTACCTCCCCGTTTCCAGTGGAACAACTGGGGACTGCCAAGAAAGGAGACGCTTTCAGATGATTGTGTGTTTTCAGCCGCACAAAGTTAGCCACGTCATCAAGCTGGCTAATGCTAACCTGCTAACAATAGTCCGTCAGCTACTACTCTGTTAAACTTTGTAAATCGGATAAACGCCAATGCCAAGTTTTCATTCCAGACTGAAGTGATGCTGAGGAAGAAGTGGATTAAAACGACCGATTCGCCGCGGTGAAGGACCGAACTTTATAATAGAACGACACACGATTGTTTGTGGCCGGCAGACTGCGCAGTCGTGTTAGCAGGTTAGCATTAGCCAGCTCGATAACGTGCCTAACTTTGTGCGGCTGAAAACACACAAGCATCTGAAAGCGTCTCCTTTCTTGGCAGCCCCCAGTTGTTCCACTGGAAACGGGGAGGTACAGACCCGATTTTCAGATGTTTGTGTGTTTTAAGACGCACAATGTTAAGCACGTCAGTAAACGCTAGCTGGCTAATGCTAGCATGCTGTGAAGTGCCGGTGTTGTGCCCCACCGGGGACAAACAAACGTGTGTTTTATTATAAAGTTCGGCCCTTCACCGCGGCAAATCGATCGCTTTGATCCAGCTTTTGATCCAGTATCACTTCAGTCTAGATTGAAAACTTAAGTATGTTTGGAGTTTATCCGATTTAAACAGTATAACAGAGCAGGAACGGCTGTCGTTAACATGGCCCGGAAGAGGAAGTGTCAAAAGCCGGCAACTTCCGGTAAGCGTGATAATCCCCTATATTGCGATATTTCAGTGTATTGATATTTTCTCCCACCCCTATTTTTCAAAGTGTCGGAAACTGGTAACAACACTGCCATTTGTAATGACTGCTTATTTTTTTCCAGCTTTAATATCGACATCGGTTATCAGCCACATGAGTTTTCAAATATCGGCATATCGTCCATAATTCCAGTATGGTGCATCCGTAAATTAAAATGGCAGGTCTAGACTTTTCTGGTGTAATCCTTTCGTAAGAAGCTCGCATGAATCTTTGGGGTTGAAATTCTGAGCTCGTCTGTGAACAACGTGGATTTTAGGATGTAAAACTCCCGTTATCATCCATCCCTGCAGGGATGGAAACGTGATGAAGAGCTGCACTGCAGAATGATGGGGGCTCCTGTCAATCACACTAATGGCCTGTTATATGATCATGGAGGTGGGGGGGGGGGGGGGGGCAGTAAAACCACAGACTCCCTCTGGGGAATACTTTGTAATATTCCAAAAAAGAAATCAATCCTGGCATTACGTTGATGAGTTAACGGTAAAACGGTCTCGTCACTGATGAGTAAAAGCCCTCTTGTGTCGTTCTTTATCTGGATTAGAGGTGTCGAGCATCCTCGTAGGTGGAGGGAGAGCTCCATCCATCCATCCATCCATCCATCACAGGCGTAAACAATCCAATTTAACTCTCGCGTGTCCTTGGGGCATTGATCCCAGCACTCTCCCTCCCCGTAATGATGAGTGACACAGTCGTGGCTGCATAAGAGGAATAAATTAGACGTATACGCACTAATGCTGCATCACTGAGTGGGCGACTAATTTAACCTCTTCCTGACGAGGTCCATTTCTCTTCCTCCTGTCCAAAGTGACAAACCTGAAATAAATGACGTAGTTGGCCTCAAAATTATTCATACGCTTCAATTAAAGGCTAAATTCACAATAGTAATCCAAATAACAAGAAACTAATAACAAAAATTTACAAAAGTATAATATAGTGAAACAAAAAATTGTTTTTGAATTATGGTTGAAAAATAATAAAAACAGTGGACCAACATACCTGTGAACAGGTGCAGACGTCTGATTGGACGTTACAGAAACACCTGATTGCGGTGATTGAATCAGAGTGTTGCTCAACAACATTTTAGCTTCAGAGCTCCATCATGCTTGTTTACTTTTATTTTTTGTTTGTATGTCTTTAATATTTCTGTTAGACCTCAATTTAAAATCAATGTCATGATTTTCATGGAATTATTTATTACTTTTGACTATTTCAACTTATTTCAATGACAGATTTTTTTTCCGTCTTTAATTGGAGAGTATGAATAATTTTGTACACCTTGACTGTACGAGGGTGAAATTCACTTGGAGCTCGTCTCCATTTAGTACAATAGTCCTCAGAATGAATTAAGTACTATCTGATGAACCATGCAAATTATGTGCATTCCATGTGTTAATAGAGGGGTTATACAGATATCTCAAGAAGCAATCAGCCAATTAAGATGTTGATGATGATGATGGACACCTATTGAAGGTCCGTCAGGAGAATCCAGGAATGGCCCCACATTCACCTTTGAACCCCCTTCATCCACACGGCAACCAGCAGGACTTTCATGATTCATATCAAACTACAGATGGATTTATCGATACCCTGGAGTCAATACTTAAATACCAGCCAGACAAATTATTGGAGTTGATACTTTTTTTAAAATAGTGATACCTCTGCACAGATACAAAACATGCAATTTGTTTCCACTTCTGAGAGTTTTAGGCAATGAAATGAAAACGGACAGAATCTACCTTCTGTGTCACATGATGGTGGTAGCCTATCAGATTCTAGCTTCTGTATCACATGATGGTGGTAGCCTATCAGATTCTAGCTTCTGTATCACATGATGGTGGTAGCCTATCAGATTCTAGCTTCTGCATCACATGATGGTGGTAGCCTATCAGATTCTAGCTTCTGTGTCACATGATGGTGGTAGCCTATCAGATTCTAGCTTCTGTGTCACATGATGGTGGTAGCCTATCAGATTCTAGCTTCTGTATCACATGATGGTGGTAGCCTATCAGATTCTAGCTTCTGTGTCACATGATGGTGGTAGCCTATCAGATTCTAGCTTCTGTATCACATGATGGTGGTAGCCTATCAGATTCTAGCTTCTGCATCACATGATGGTGGTAGCCTATCAGATTCTAGCTTCTGTATCACATGATGGTGGTAGCCTATCAGATTCTAGCTTCTGTATCACATGATGGTGGTAGCCTATCAGATTCTAGCTTCTGCATCACATGATGGTGGTAGCCTATCAGATTCTAGCTTCTGTGTAACATGATGGTGGTAGCCTATCAGATTCTAGCTTCTGTATCACATGATGGTGGTAGCCTATCAGATTCTAGCTTCTGTATCACATGATGGTGGTAGCCTATCAGATTCTAGCTTCTGTATCACATGATGGTGGTAGCCTATCAGATTCTAGCTTCTGTATCACATGATGGTGGTAGCCTATTAGATTCTAGCTTCTGTATCACATGATGGTGGTAGCCTATCAGATGTCATGATGCTTCTGCTACAAGTGATGATGATGTTTTGGTAAATTTATATCACTATTACATTTTTTTTTTCGAACATTTTACCCTGAATAAATGTAAATCATCTCAACCTTTACTTGAGTTATTTGATATTTAAACGAAATTTTTAATCTTATTTTTGTTCGATATTCAACAATATAATCTATTATTGTTTTTAAAAGTACTTCGTGCCAGCACTTCTGTTTTCTTAATTTTTACTTATATTCATTATTGTCCTTGCATTTAAGATACAGTATTGATGCAAACTGGACAATCGTGATTTTCTTTAAATGGACCAAAAGTATCGGTATCGATGAAAAAGTACCAAAGCTGCTGGTATCGTATGGTATCGCCCGTCCCTAACTCAAACATAGCAGAAGACATTAGAGAAGATGTTTAGAGCTGGAACAAAACTTTTCACCTCAAACACGACGTCTGGTTGTGTTTCTGTCCCGCAGTGATGGGACGGACGTCTCTGGAACCTGCAGTCTCTGCTGTTGGAGACGTGATCAGCAGCTCTAACGTGGACGGTGATGTCCTCATGCTTTTCCTGTCAGAGTCTGACGTGTTTGATGGATGCTGATGGTTGGTCGAGTCATTAAGCTGAAAAAAATCTCCCTTATTTCACCTCAATTTTCTCTGTGTTGCTCACAGTCGACAACAAAAATGTGATCTGTGTTGGCTGTTAATTAATTAACCCCCCCCCAGCACTGAAAGAAAGATTTAACTCATCACTGCTACTGTGGGCGAAAGACTGCCAGAGAATTTGCTTTCCCCCTCTCGGTGCGAGTCCAACCGTCTGATGTGCGCCTTCTTGGAGGGGGCGGGTTGATGTCTGCAGGGTTGGGGATGAAAGCCTGGACTCTGTATAACATTTTCCCGCCTTTAATGTCAGTAAGAACGCTAATTACACATAAAAGGAAACAACTTTATCTGGTTTTCACAAACAGGAGGCTGCTTGCACATTTCATGTTGTTTAGAGCAGTGATTCTCAACCATGGGGCCGCGGCCCAAGCTCGGCCTCCAGCGCCACCTAGAGGGCCGCGGATAAACTTTCCTTTTCCACATGTGGCCGTGAGGACCGTATATTTACTCTTATTCATGACTGGATGAGCTGCAATGTAGCCTCCAATGTAGCGCTAATTTGTCAGAGTTCAACAAACAAGTAGAATAAGACACTCAGCTAGCCGCTAGCCTGTAGCTAACGTTGTAAAGAAGAATTAAAACTAAATATTGAAGATAAAAATGGTCCCAAACCGCCCCTAAAGCGACAAAAATCCACTCCAGCTTAAATACGGATTAGTGAGCGGAGATAAAGCAGAGCTGAGAAGATGGATGGAGCACCAGCTAACGCTAACATTAATGCTAACGTTAATGCTAACAGCAGCCCTGAAGCATCTGCAGCTTCATCTAGCAACAAACATCTAACACTCATTGGAAAGAAAGAATTTTTAAGGGAAAAAAAAAAGAAAATGAGCTGTTGATGCAGAAAATGTCTGTTATGTTTGGAAGTTCTTAAAGAAATTCTCAGAAAAGTTTAAATAAATAAATTGTTCAGTGTAATTTTGTGCTTGTATCTATTACTGCACCATTTCATCTCTCTTAAAAAAAATCAATTTCCAAGTTTTTTTCTTTTGTCCATCAATTTTTTGTAGTAAAATGTTGTAGATTTTGTGTTTATAGCCTAATTCTGATTTGTTCTTGTAGGAGTCTGATTTTATTCCATGAATTATACGTGTGATATAAATGTGTTTGTGACCATCTCAGAATATATTTTTATATGTTTTTATTCATGTTTATCAGCCACATTTTACAGGTTCAGTCTGTTAAAGGCAGCTGGATTTGGTTTAGTTATTAAATAAATAAACCTAAAATGATCATTACACTGATACAGAGTTAAATATGAACCTGGACCAGTTTGGACTGAAAATTGGACCCATCATGAAAAAGGTTGAGGACCGCTGATCTATGAAGTTTTGTGGTTTGTGACGAAGTGAATTTAATTGAGAGGGTTTTCAGATGTGGTTTCCACAATGATGACTGGTACACTCGTCCTCAACTTTAGTAATACCGTCCATTGAAGAAAAGGCTAAATTCACAACAGTAATTCAAATAAAAAGAAACTACAGAAACTATTAAATAAAAAATATAATTTAGTGGAATGTATTAGCGATTTTGAATTGGAGTTGAAAATAATATCAATAAAAAACAAAAAAAGAAACTGTCCTAGACCAAATAGAGCTCCCTGCTCATGGATGCTGGGACAACATACCTGTCAGCAGGTGCAGACGTCTGATTGGACGTTACAGAAAACACCTGGTTGCAGTGATTGGCTCAACAACATCTTAGCTTCACAGCCCCATCATGCTCGTTTACATGTTTTAGTTTTTCTGTGTTCGTTTTTAATATTTCTGTTGAACCAAAATTCAAAATCAATGTCATGATTTCTATAGAATTTTTGTTTATTTTTCACTTTTGTCAATTTAAACTTATTTCACTGACAGCTGCTCTTTTCTGTTTTTAATTGGGGAGGGGGGGGGGGGGGTTAATAATTTGACTGTAGATCTTTTCCAGGTGTTTACATCCGAAAATTCCCGTTTACGGCACATAAACGCGCGTTTTCATCCCGATGACCTCATGAGCTCACATCGGTGCAGTAGCATTAATAAATGATCATATTCCAGTTTCATCCTGACTGGCGCGCGGACGCGCGTCCCTCCTCAGAGTCAGGTTTAATCACAGGAGGACATGCAGGACTTACTTTTGCGGGTAATCTGTGAGTTTGCTGTGGAGACAGAGGGAAAAGCAAATGTGCGGTTAGGAGCCGGAGAGCAGGAGGAAAGCTGCGGAGCTGGAAGCGGCTCTCACCCATGGAGCGCTTCCCCATCAGGCCGATGAACTGGTGTGGTCGCGGCTTTCTCGTCATCCTCAGGAGGATTTCTCTGAACGGGTCGCTGGAGAGCCAGCCGTCCTGAGGAGGAGGAGGAGGAAGAAAAAGTCAGCATAATCAAGGAAAAACACACTTTTCTGGAATTTGTGCGCGTGAATGTAATCATGTTGACATTTATCTGCGTCCATCCCAAATGTAAACTGCACTAATAATCCACTAAAGGCTCCGGTCTGTTCCTTTATTAATAGTTTCTATTTCCATCTGCAGATATGTTCCTCCAGAAAGCATTAGTGAGACTGAATGTGGATGAGGGGCCACTAATGGCCCGCGCGCCCGTTGCAGTGATTGATCGTTGGTTCATCCATCTGCAGAATGGCCCCCGCCTGCAGCCCAGGCTCCCAGAGCTGGCTCGGCTCGGCTCAGCTTGGCATGCCTCCAGATCACAATGTCAAACACGAGACGTGCGTCTCATGTCGATGGGACCACAGCGAGTGTGCGCGCGGACGCGGATTGCTGTTTTTACCTCTGATCATAAAAGCATGAGCCTTATTTTCTCAGCGCGGTCTCAGACGCAGACATGCCTGCTTCCAGCTGCTCTGTGGATTCCAGCAGATCCATTTTTATTTATTTTTTAAATGAATGAACCTTCAGGAGCAGTTTTGTTTCCTGTTTTTACAGACACAAACTTTTACAATTATTCTTTAAAAGTTACAATACCTCAAGAAGACAAGGCTGCTCACGGGAGTCCAAATCAAAGAGGGAATGAAAATAAATTAAAAAATCATTTTAAAAACAGGCTGAATTTTTCAAATCTGAGTTAGAGTATAGCGTAAAATAAATCTGCAGGTTTTAATTGCTTCTTTATGCCATTTTATCGAAGAATAATCCCCCAAACGACCTAAATATGTTAATTACTTTCCGTGAGCGTTAATAAAACACCGTTAATAAAAGCGGACTGAGAGGAACCGCGCCGGCTGCCTTACCTGCAGCTGACTGCTGCTCGCCCAGTAGTCGCTCCCTTCTTTGGGGTCATCTTCTCCAAAAACTTGGCTGACGGTGATGAGAGCCATTAAAACCGGGAAAAGCACAAACTTCATGACGTCGCGTTTATTCTGACTCAAGATGTAAAATTCAGACACAATATTTCTGATACAAACGCTAAAAAACAACAAACTCTGGTCTGGTTCAGAAACTACAAAACTACAAAGTGTTTCCGCCGCTGTGCGAGGCGAGCTGGACCTGTGCGCGCGCTGCTTCTTCCCTCACAGATCAACAGTTAGTCCCATAGCGCGTGCGCGTGTCCCGCCTCTGTCTCCGAAAAAGCTGTCCGCGCGCTCAGTCTCTGCAGCAACTTCTGGTCGTCTCTGGTCGCGTGCGCCCTCCTGTCAGCGGAGCCTCGCGGGCGCTCCTATATAGCAGCGGAGCGCCGTTGCCTAGGTAACGCGCTCAGTAGTCTGATTACTGGGGCACGAGTACAGGCAACGTAATAATACCTCAGTATGAATATTGTCAGTCACACAATCTGTGCGTGACGTGAGTATATATATATATATATATATATATATATATATATATATATATATATATATATATATATACTCACATACATATATATATATATATATATATATACACACATACATATATATATATATATATATATATATATATATATATATATATATATATATATATATATATATATATATATATATATATATATATATATATATATATATATGTGCATCTTACATATGTAAGTATGAAATATGAAATATGAAATAATCAAACTATCTGCAAAAACTCTTTCTATATCCATTTTTAAATGAATTTATTTCTATTTTTCAGTGATTGATTATTGCTTTTGTTGTCATTTTCATAAGCTGTTCTTCTTCAGCCACATCTTTATTTATTTAATCGTTTGCTTATGAAGTCAGAATGCTGAGGGGAGTCTGCTGGCTGCTTCAGACGGGGAACGGGTCCACTCACAACAACGTAACACTGCCGTAAGCACTGAATGACGCACTTGACTTCATGTAAATGCAGCTGATGTTAAAGCTGCACATTTACGCTCCAGCTTCTACGTGTAACAGCAGGACGAGCTGCCCGTCTAGATTTTAAACACAAAACTGTCTCTTAGTCATTTTATCGACTTTTATGTTCCCTTTTGTTGTCTGGTAAATGGATAACTTTATAACTCCATACCAGGGGTCTGCAGGTCTGCAGCCTTCTGTTTCCACCACACACCAAATAAACAAAGTCTGGAGCCACAAAATCAGTCTGACTCTTGACAAAAATAACAGAAGCTGTACACATTTGATTATTACTTCACTGCTTTTTATTTGTCACTAGGAAATGTCATAAAACGCTGTGTGCTCAACTTAAACATGACTGGGCTCATAAATGCCGGCGTCTGCTGGAGCTGGACCAGTTTGCTGCTGTTTGTTGTCCTTCATGGTCTTTGGGAGAGTAAGGTGTGATTTTCTGATCATTACACATCTGTTTTTTGAATAATTCTTTAATGTTTGTGAATCTCGAGCTTCCAGAACCTGCAGCGGTGCTTGAGGACGGGGACTGGATCGGTTAGTTTGGTACAGTTAAAGAAGCAGCTGTCTGAATTTTCAGGTTGGGGGTCTGACCCCCGCGTCCCCAGCAAATGACTGAATCCCATGTAGCCTTTAACTCATCAGTGTGTGAATGTGTTCTGAGTAAAATTAGGCTCCACAGTCTGGCTTGTAGCATAAAAGTGCTTTAAAAGACTAGAAGACTGCTTTACACCACTGAATTCAAGACTGAACTCAGATCCATGTCAGCAGGAGTACAGCTTTGACTTGATTATGACCTCATATTTTGCTTTTATCTCCGAGAACAGGTGAAGATGACTGGACTCCCCGTCAGGCCCTGCTGGTGGAGCCCCGTCCCACGCTAAGCACAGAAACCCTGGTGAACCTCGCAGATACGTTTGCAGCACCTGCAGAGGGGGAACAGAGCTGGGCTCGGTGGTCAAAGAGCCACTCCACACTGGAATTTAATCATCCTCACGACTGTGACAGCTCATCCAATTAACAGACGGAAGGGGGAGGTGAAGAGATAGAGGTGATGGAGCTGGTGCAGCTACGGGAGGGAGTTACCACGGAGGAAAACGTAGGAGGTAAAGAGAGCTGGGCGCCGATGAAGTTGGGAAGAAACAGACATGCAGATTATGTGTGGACATGAAGGGTATGAGCCGATGGGGCTGCTGCAGAAAATACTGGAACCCTGTACCTGCAGTTAGAACATGAACAAAACAGACTTTACATTTACGGCCGTGTGGAAAAGTGTTTCCTCCGTCCTGATTTCTTATTTTTTGCATGTTAGTCACACTTAAATGTTTCAGATCATCAAACAAATTTAAATGTGAGACAGATAACACAAGGAAACACAAAATGCAATTTTTAAATGAAGATTTTTATTAGTAAGAGGGGAAATCCAAGCCTCCATGTCCCTGTGTGAAAAAGTGATTGCCCCCCCTGTTAAAACATAAAGTAACTGTGGTTTATCATCTTTGGAAAGCTGAGTTCAGTTTCTCTATCCACATCCAGGCCTGATTACTGCCACACCTGTTCTCCATCAGAAATCACTTAAATAGGACCTGCCTGACAAAGTGAAGTAGACCAAAAGATCCTCCAAAGCTAGACATCATGCTGCCATCCAAAGAAATTCAGGAACAAATGAGAAACAAAGTCATTGAGATCTATCAGTCTGGAAAAGGTTCCAAAGCCATTTCTAAAGCTTTGGGACTCCAGAGAACCACAGTGAGAACCATTATCCACAAATGGTGAAAACATGGAACAGTGGTGAACCTTCCCAGGAGGGGCCGGCCGACCAAAATGACCCCAAAAGCACAGCGACGACTCATCCAAGAGGTCACAAAAGACCCCAGAACAACATCCAAGAACTGCAGGCCTCACTTGCCTCAATGAAGGTCAGTGTTCATGACTCCCCCATCAGAAAGAGACTGGGGGGCAAAAATGGCTGCATGGCAGAGTTCCAAGACCAAAACCACTGCTGAGCAAAAAGAACATAAAGGCTCGTCTCAGTTTAGCCAGAAAGCATCTTGATGATCCCCAAGACTTTTGGGAAAATACTCTGTGGACTGACGAGACAAAAGTGGAACTTTCTGGAAGGTGGAGGTCCCATTACATCTGGCGTAAAAGTAACACGGCATTTCAGAAAAGGAACATCATAGCAACAGTAAAATATGGTGGTACCTGTTTGCTTAGTTAAATCCAGGTGCGACTTGTTTTGGCCAGGCAGTGTATAACGATATTTCAGTGTATTATTTTTCCCACCCTTATTTTTCAAAGTGTTGGAAACAAATAACAAAACTGCTATTTGCAATGAATGCTTATTTTTTTCAGCTGTAGTATTGGTATTGATATCGGTTATCGGCCACATGAGTTCTCAAATATCAGCATATCGGATATTGGCCAAAATTCCAATATCGCGCATCCCTAAGAACTACAAATAATGACTTCTTCTGGGTAGCCTCATATATGTCACGCAGCAGGTAAAGAGGCCCCTCAGAACAAGCAGCTGAACAAGGAAAATGATTTCTTGGTTGCCTCCAAAACAAGTCCTGGGATTCCTGGTGGGAACAGGCAGCCTCCTGAGTGCAAAAAGGGGGATTTCTGGAAGACACCGCAAACCTTGAACAGACGTGATCAAAGCAGACTTAAAAGATGCAATAACCTACAACAGGCCTGAGTGCAAACCACTGGTAGCTGTATGACAATCTGGCGCTGTGCAGGAGGAAACCCAGTCCTATAATAGCCATCTGTCAATCAGGAGAACGAGTCCCAGGTGTGGACGTCATGCCAGCAGCGGAGGCATGACAGCCCCCCTTCCAGGAGTGCATCAAGGTGGAGCCTGGCGGTCATAGAAGTCCCAGAAGAGCACAGGATCCAGGATAGCGGAACGTGGCACCCAGCAGCGCTCTTCGGGACCATAACCCTCCCAGTCTACCAGGTACTGCAGTCCACGCCCACGGCGACGTACAGTATAGGCGGGAGCACCGTCAACCACCCTGGCAGGCGGAGGGGGCTGAGGAGTAGGACACAACGGATTGACAGACACAGGTTTAAGCTGTGATACATGAAAAGAAGGATGAATCCTCATAGTTCGGGAACTAAAGGTCCAATGAATCTGGGAGAGAGTTTTACAGTCGGTCTTCAAAGGGATATCCTTGGTTGACAACCACACCTTGTGTCCAGGCTGATAACAGGGAGCTGGAACTCTGTGGCAGTCGGCCAGGAGACGATTCTATTCTGTAGTCCTGTCCAGGACTGCCCGAGTCTTCCGCCACAGCTTACGGCACCTACGGCAGTGGTGTTGCACCGAGGGGACAGACAGGTCCCGCTCCTGTGACAGAAACAGTGGTGGCTGATAGCCTAATGATGCCTCAAAAGGTGACATACCTGTGGAGGTGCTTGTTAGGGAGTTGTGTGCATGCTCTACCCATGGCAAGTACTGGGACCAGGACACCGGATTGGTCATGACAATACAAGGAAGGGCTGCCTCGAGGTCTTGGTTTGCTCTTTCAGTCTGACCATTAGTCTGAGGATGGAAACCTGAAGATAGGCTAACAGTAGCCCCAAGAGCAAGACAAAAGCGTGCTGTACCTTTGAGGTAAATTGAGGACCACGGTCAGACACAATGTCCAGGGATATGCCATGTAAACACACTACATGGAGAACCAGAAGGACAGCAGCTTGGGTAGGGCTATAAAATTAACAGCTTAGAAAAACGGTCAATTATAGTCAGGATCACAGAGTTACCTTGTGGGGGGAGGGGGGGGCAGTAACGAAATCCAAGCCGATATGAGACTACAGCTTCCCTGGGACAGGCAGTGGACGCAGGCAGCCAGAGGGTGGTTGGTTTCTGGACTTTCCCTGGGCACAGACAGCACAACAGGAGACGTACTGACATGTATCTTGGCCCATGGATGGCCACCAAGTGCCTTTTCAGTAAGGCCAGGGTCCGATGGACCCCAGGATGGCAGGCAAACTTAGAGGCATGGCCCCACTGCAAGACCTCTGAACGTACGCTGTCGCGGACAAACGGTCTGGAGGACAGCCACTTGGATCAGGCTGCCCTTGTTGAGCCTGTCTGACCAGACTTTCAATCTCCCAAGAAAGGGCGGCAACAATGCAGGACGATGGGAGAATATCTTCAGGTACCCCTTCCGGTGTCTCTGGTTCAAACAGACGGGACAGTGCATCTGGTTTTGCGTTCTTGGAGTCGGGCGTGCAAGTCAAGATAAAGTTGAAGCGTGTGAAAAACAATGACCACCGGGCATGACGAGGGGTCAATCTTTTGGCTGACTGAATGTAAGACAGGTGTTTGTGGTCGGTCCAGACAAACGGTTCAGAACCCTCCAGCCAGTGGCGCCACTCCTCCAGGGCAGACTTTACTGCGAGCAGTTCTGTCACCCACGCAGTAGTTTCGCTCAGTAGGGGTTGGTCTCCTAGAGAAAAAGACAGGGTTGGAGTGTCTTTTCAGGGTCAGCATACTGGGAAAGAACTGCCCTGATTCCTGTATTAGAGGCATCCACCTCCACGATGAACTGCTTGCTGAGGTCTGGCTGGATAAGAACAGGAGGAGAAGAAAACTGTTTGAGTAGGGAAATTGCTGCAGCTGCTTCATGGGACCAGACAAAGTGGAACGTGATGGATGTGAGCTTAGTGAGAGGTTGAGCAATCTGACTAGTTCCGTATGAACCTACGGTAGAAGTTTGCGAAGCCCAAAAAACGCTGAAGCTGCTTTCGGCTGTGTGGCTCTGGCCATTTCACAATTGCTTTGATCTTGACAGGGTCGGCTTTGATCTGGTCGCTTGCAATAATGAACCCCAAAAAGCTTGCTGTGGAAACATTGAACTCACATTTTTCAGCCTTGACGAACAGTTTATTCTCAAGTAGGCGTTGGAGTACCTGCCTGACATGACCGACGTGCTCTTCCTTTGTTTTGGAATGAGTATGCCGTCGAGGTACACAAACAAAAGTGATTCAGAAAATCCCTGAGAGATGACAGGCTGGCTCGCTCCTGGCGTCGGCCTGTTGTCTAGACAAATAGAAAGTGAGATAAGTGAATCCAAGTCTTGTCTCGTCTGTAGATGCCAGTTCATCTTTTAGCACATCATTTAGGGCATTGTAATATACTCCCTGAAGTGCTTCATCATTCCACTTTGCATCTGCAGCTAATGTGCAGAATTCCACGGAGAACTCAGCTGCACTGCGAGAGCCTTGGCGGAGCTTCAGCAGACGTTTTGAGGCGTCCCCAGCATGATCAGGGTGATCAAACACTTTATTTAGCTCTGAGGAGAATTCTGCAAATGTCAGAGACGAGATGGGCCTGGAAGAGTCAGAAGCTTGAGCCCAGTTTAGTGCCTGATCCCTTAATAATCCCATTACATAGTTAATCTTGGATATGTCTGAGAAGATCGCCTGTGGTTGCTGGTCAAAAACCATCTTGCATTGCAACAGCAAACCTCTGTATTTAGAGAGCTCACCAGAGAATGGAGGTGGATCTGTAACATATGGCCCTTGTGTGGAGGGGGCCACGGGTGGCACAGCTGATTGAGCTGGAGGTGACAGTGACGGCTGAGAGACAGGAGCTGGCTGAGGTGCTGTAATAGAGGTGAGAAGCGAGGTTAACTGAGCTACCTGTGAAGAAAGCTGAGCCAGCTCATGATGGTTGGTCTGGCTGGAAGCCTCTAGGCTCAGAGTTTTTGCTCATGATGTCCTATTGCTCTTCCCTGGTTGGTTAAAGCCGCTCTCAGGGAAAGAACCTCCTGGGAAGCAGCTGATTCCTGCTCGGTCAGGTCCATTCGGTTGGCCAGATTGTTCTGTCACGCAGCAGGTAAAGAGGACCCTGAGAACGTGCAGCTGAACAAGGAAAATGATTTCTTGGTTGCCTCCAAAACAAGTCCTGGGATTCCTGGTGGGAACAGGCAGCCTCCTGAGTGCAAAAAGGGGGGATTTCTGGAAGACACCGCAAACCTTGAACAGACGTGGTCAAAGCAGACTTAAAAGATGCAATAACCTACAACAGGCCTGAGTGCAAACCACTGGTAGCTGTATGACAATCTGGCGCTGTGCAGGAGGAAACCCGATCCTTAAATAGCCAGCTGTCCATCAGGAGAACGAGTCCCAGGTGTGGACGTCATGCCAGCAGCGGAGGCATGACACATAGTTGGCCACCAGAGGTTGCCACTTGTCCTGGACGCCTCCCTGGTGAGGAGTTCCGGGCACATCCCACCGGGACTAGACCCCGGGGAGACCCAGGACACGCTGGAGGGACTACGTCTCCCGGCTGGCCTGGGAACACCTCGGGACCCCCCCGGAAGAGCTGGCGGCTGTGGCCGGGGTGAGGGAAGTCTGGGCTTCCCTGCTTAGGCAGCGGCCCCCCTGACCTGACCCCGGATAAGCGGCAGAAGACGGAACGGCACGGTACACCAAAAATCACAGAAATAGCTCACATGTGCAAGTAATTGGCGTGTCTCAGCTGTACTCAGCCGACTCTACAAGAAAAAGAGCGATATTCATTGTTTTCTGTAGCTGCTTCCTTGGTATATTACATAAGGCAGTAATGTGGAGAGGAAGGCAGATAAACCACTTCGCTCTTATTACTCAGCCTGGTAAATGATGTGCTCATAATTATGTTACACTGTCATGTTTTAGGCGAGTCGATGATGCACACTCAAAGTTCACCGTCCCGTTTTCATTCTTTGCAAATTAAAGATGTTGCGATAATTTAAATGGGGTTGCCAGTGGTTAGGTTTCTGTCTGTGTGTCAGACCAGACATTTCCCAACAGGAGCTCATGCAATTTCATTTTCCAGCATGACTCAACTCAACGGCAGTGACAGATACGAGCCCAAACAAAGGCTCTGGAGTTTGTGGGTGTTTCATCAAAACAAATCCTGAACCATGCTGCTGCTTCTCTGCGTGACATGAAAGATTATGCATGATGAATTGTTAGGAAGGTAAACTGCTCATGTTTCCATTTAGCTTTTAAAGTGTCTGAATATCATCCAGATTTCCTCTGTTGTCATCTTGTCACATTTCAGTTCCACGACTTCTTTCCTCCTCAGATCTTTAAATGAAATCAGACTGACTGGTTGTACATTTGTAAAGTCTTCCAGTCAATGAAGCTAAAACTATTATTTTCACCTCATCTGCAGACAAATGATTTCTCACTGAGCCTGCAAATAAAACACCTGAGTGTTTTTCACATTTCTGTACAATCTTGTGTTTATTGAAGCAGATAATTGTGCTGCAACAGTTAATGTATGTCAAAGATCTCACCATCTACAGTGTAGAATATCATCAGAGAATCAGGAGGAATCTCTGTGTGCAGGGGACCAGGCTGGATGTTGGTGATCTTCTGCATTAAAAGCAGTTAGATTCTGTACTGGAAACCACTGATGGACTCAGAAGGATTCCAGAAATCTCTGTCTGTGAACACAGTTCACCCTGAAACCCACAAACGCAGGTTAAAGCTCCATCATGCAGAGAGGAAGCCGTATGAGACCAGGATCCAAACAAAGCCCTGGACAGACTCCAGTTTCCGCCCACACCAAGCCCTGGCAGCGCATCACCCCCCCACCCTCATCCATCTCAACTGGCTGACTGTCAGCCCCCCCCCCCCAGTACCTGTCTGAGCTCCTTCAGCAACACACTCCCTCCCAGAACCTGCAGTCTTCTAACACGGGTGTCATGCATTTCCCCGTAGAGGTGGGCGGATCGATCCTAATATCAATATTATTGATACCAACACTGGCATTGATATTGAACGATACTCGTGTAAAAAGATCATACAGTGATAAAAACAGGAATACAGTGAAAACACAACAAACCGGCTGTAGAAAACACAGAGCTGCAGAGACAGAGACATCCTCCATTCCCCGGCAGACCCTCCACCCAGAGACAGACGTCCCTGCAGAGGCAGCAGAGAATATGAAGATGAGACAGGTCATCTTCACCATCAGTTCATATTAACTTTCAGAGTGCACGTTGCTTAAAGGTATGGTCCGAAGTTTCCCCCTGAAAATAAACGTAAGAGTTGTGCAAGTGAAATCCGTCTCTAACGGCGCTTTTGGGCCTCTACTCTTGTGCAGTGGTGAGTTTGAATGCATCTCTCTCTCCTCCTGTAATTCTCTCTTTAGCTTTGTTCTGGTCTGGTCAGGACGTTTCTGGGTGGAGATTTCTGTTTATATCACCAGCCAATGACAGAGCTCAGAGCATGACGCTGTGTGGGAATAAGCTCATGATTGGAGCAGACGCCAGTCACTCCAACTATCAAAGGAAAAAAAAGAAAAAAAAACGGCGAATGCACCGAAGAAAAGGTAAGAGCTTTAAATAGTGCACGTTGGAAAACCAGGATAATATCGGTTTGGCTTTTAGCCGCTTCTGAGCTCTGAAGGAGTCGTTGAAGATGAATAGGCTGAAGAGGGAGGGGCTCAGTTTGGTTCTGTTGTTTACAAACAGAAACGGTGGGGGGGCTCCGGACTCTACCTTTAAAGGGATATTGTGTAAGTTCTCCTGTGTTTTATCCACAAAAACTGATAATTTGGTTCAAAAGTGTTTTTTCATTAATCAGTAATCACTCCCATCAACAAACTGAAGTGCTCCTCTAAGTTCTAAATTTGCCGTTCGTATCATTCATTTACACATCGAGCGGGGCGGCTCGGTGGAGGCTGCCATGTCGTATCGCCATGTTTTTGCGTTCGGGAGAAGTGTGACAGCAGGAAAACACAGAAACTCACCGGACACACCGGAGTTTCCAGCTCAGTTCGAGGTAATGCCTTTGAAAAGTCACCGCGCTGCAGTGGGAGAAACCAGCATCTCACTGATGCTGCGTTCACGTGCAGTCGGGCAGACGGCCGTTGGTAACAAACCAGATGTCATTTTAATCAATGAAGCCGAGTGAAAGACGGTAAAACAGGTCAGGGAAAACAATACGACATTGCCATGACAACCGAACAGATGTGGACTGATGTCACTGTAAATGACGGACCACGTCTTCACATAGAGGCCGGTGATAACTTTACCTGCAGCGGATGTCGTCGGTCTGCCCGGTTTCACGCGAACGCAGCATGAAAAGTACGAGGGAGCTGCTCCCGATTACACAGTGTCCCTTTAAGTCATATGTTACTGGAGCCAAATTAAAAAATATATACAGTTAGGACCTTGAAATAACCTCGTGCATTTATTCCATCGAAAAGTGTTATTTAAGATAACATCAGATAAAGCTGATGGTCCCAAAACAGGGAAATGTAGAGAATTAAAGCAACAGGTACGTGCACACAGTGCCAACAAAGTTACAGAAGGATGGCAGATATAATATCTTAAGAGGTGAACTAGAAAAAATTAGTTTAATGATGTTCTGAAATTAATACAAATATATTAAATATGATACAGCTCAGACTTGACTGCATACCCTTTTGTGTTACGTGTAAAAAAAAAAAACAGAATGATTTTATTCAGGTTAAACTTACGATATTATTATTTCCCTTAGCCGATCCCCCAACATCTGAGTTTGGTGATATTCTACAGATCTTTTGGATCCTTTGGATCTATGAAGCTTAAATATAAAAAAGTATCACTATCGCTGTCGGCGATACTGGCCCTGTATCTTCTCTGGACCACATACAGGATCCAGAACCACCACCATCCATTTTCTCTGGACCACATACAGGATCCAGAACCACCACCATCCATTTTCTTTGGACCACATACAGGATCCAGAACCACCACCATCCATTTTCTCTGAACTACATATGGGATCTAGAACCACCATCTGTCTTCTCTGGACCACATACAGGATCCAGAACCACCATCTGTCTTCTCTGGACCACATACAGGATCCAGAACCACCATCTGTCTTCTCTGGACCACATACGGGATCCAGAACCACCACCATCCATTTTCTCTGAACCACATATGGGATCTAGAACCATCACCACTCATCTTCTCTGGACCACATACAGGATCCAGAACCACCATCCGTCTTCTCTGGACCACAAACTGGATCCAGAACCACCACCATGCATCTTCTCTGGACCACATACAGGATCCGTCTTCTCTTCCTAGAACCGGCCGTCCAGCCAAACTGAGCAATGGTGGGAGAAGAGCCTTGGTGAGAGAGTAAAGAAGAAGCCAAAGATCACTGTGGCTGAGCTCCAGAGATGCAGTAGGGAGATGGAGAAAGTTCCACAAAGTCAGTATCACTGCAGCCTCCACCAGTCGGGGCTTTATGGCAGAGTGGCCCGATGGAAGCCTCTCCTCAGTGCAGACATATGAAAGCCCGCATAGAGTTTGCCAAAAACACATGAAGGACTCCCAGACTGTGAGAAATAAGATTCTCTGGTCTGATGAGACCAAGATTGAACTTTTTGGAGTTCATTCTAAGCGGTATGTGAGGAGAAAACCAGGCACTGCTCATCACCTGCCCAATACCATCCCAACAGTGAAGCACGGTGGTGGCAGCATCATGGTATGGGGGTGTTTTTCAGCTGCAGGGACAGGACGACTGGTTGCAGCTGGAAAAGATGAAAGATGAATGCGGCCAAGTACAGAGATCCTGGAAGAAAAGCTCTTCCAGAGTTCAGGAGCTCAGACTGGACCGAAGGTTCACCTTCCAACAAGACAATGACCCTCAGCACACAGCTGAAATAACAAAGGAGTGGATCAGAACAACTCTGGACCATTCTGGACCGGCCCAGCCAGAACCCTGACTTAGACCCAACTGAGCATCTCTGAGAGACCTGAAAATGGCTGAACACCACCGTTCACCATCCAACCTGACAGAACTGGAGAGGATCTGCAAGAAGAACCAGAAGATCCCAAATCCAGGTGTGGAACACGTGTTGCATCATTCCCAAGAAGACTCATGGATGTACGAGCTCAGAAGTACTTCTACTCAGTACTGAACAAAGTACTCATTACTTATCACCATGTCATATTTCAATTTTTCTGTTGAAATAAATTTTCAAAAATGTCTACATTTCTGTTTTTTCTGTCTAGATGAGGCGCTAAGTGACATTAATAAGAAATAACATGGACTGTTTTGATTTTAGCAAATGGCTGCAATGAAACAAAGAGTGAAACGTTTAAAGGGGTCTGAATACTTTCCGTACGTGTAAATGTTGAGTTCAACAGTCTATTTAATTAAATTATAATCCTGTTTAATCCAATTCATTATAATTGTATTGACATTTGCCCCCCCCCCCCGCTCTTTACATGGAAAAAAGTTTGCAGTCCACCTCCAGTGTGGTGTTTCTAATGTACTCTACAACTTCATTCTCTCTGTTCATTGATTATAATCAGCAGTAATGACAAATATTAAAACAGAAATAAATGCTGTCTTTATGAAGAACTGATGTGAGCCAGTTTGCTGCTTCATGTCATGCATCACAGCAGAAACATGGGGATCTCCTCCGTAGAACATCTGTGATTTTACATTTCCGTTTGGACATTTTCTAGCTGTGGATGAGGTGCTGATGTAAACTGAGGACTCTCGTGGTGCTCATGGTGAGAGGGTTCAACACCCACACTCTCCATCGTTTTGCTCAGGCACCTACGTTGCTCTGCACTGAGGAGGCACCCATGGAGGCAACACCTGCTGGGACACAGGTGAGTACGGGGAATGAAATGCAACGCAGATCCACTGCAAACATACTGTCTGGCTAAAAGGACGTTTGGTCCCCCTGTAGCAACAGTGGAAGAATGACTCAATTTTTGCATATTTTCACACTTTTGCAGCCAATGAACAACGGGTAATTCAGCATCCACCTTTCCCACCGCTTCTCTAATCATGTCCTTGATCAGCCACGGTGCAGCTCCAAACAGCAAGCGTGTCGATGTCCAGCTGCTGGCGTGACGCTGTGCGTGACGCTCAGCCGTAACGTGATGTTCCAGGCTGGAACTCAAAGCTGTGAAGCGGTTTCTCAGCCTCCACATGCTGGACATGCACATCATAAATGTGACTGTGCCAGAAAAGCCAGTCAGAAACGCAGACCTCTGTGGTCAGACGGTTACACGGTGTTCACATGTTCAAAAGAACAATTACTCCAGCTGATTCCTGTTTTAAACTTTTTTAATAGTTAAAAAATATCTAAAATAGATAATTTCATGATTTTGACAACTGATGTTAAAATTTTTTTACTAATATCAGTATTTGATGATTATTGCCAATAGGAGTTTAGAGCAAAATCCGTTCCTGAACACTATAAAGAGGTAGCTTAGTTTAACTTAGTGGCAGCTGGATGACAGTTACTGTAAAACTGTTCACTGTCCCACTACTGTATTTTTTAATTATTGTGTTTTCCACCAGGTAATAGTATTTACCACTGATGTTATACATTTTAGCACTGCAAAAACTCAAATCTTACCAAGTATATTTTTCTCATTTCTCGTCAAAATATCTCATCACACTCAAAATAAGACAAAATTACTTAAAGAGAAACATTTCAGTGAGATATAGGAACTTGTTTTAAAGGGGAATTCAGTAACTTTTTTACCTCAATAAATGCTTTTCGGAATCCCCGTGGGGCTAAACAAAGCGTTTACGGAGCGATTCAATGTCCCCCCCCCCTCCCGCCGGTGCCTCTGGCCTGCGGGCAGCTAAATACAACTTTGCCTGCGCCGACCCGAGCAGAACTTGCGACAACAGAAACCGCTGTACGGTACTCAGGTCCCCTATCTACCGAGCTGCTTCCAGCGCTGATTTGAACCAGACTACCAGCGCTAATTCAAAGAAAACATTTCTTTAGCTTCACACCACCTAAACACGGCTCCTGGCTCTCATAACCAACTCTTTGCTGGACCAGAGTGATTCACGTAGCTGCGCTGCCTGGGCGCCGGGTGAAGCATCACTGCTTCAGGCTCAATAATCACTTGTCACGCCCGCAAAAAGTAAATAAAAGTTCGTATTCTTACCTGCTACCCGCCAACACCAGAGAAAAATATAATCCACGGCATATTTACCCGCAAATCGCAGGTAAAACGTCCCATTTCAGAAGATACAGGACTCTGCTTTGAGCAGAGGGAGACGTGGTGCTGCTACCAACGCAGCAACGTAGCATCAACAAGCTAGTAAACGCTTAGAAATATATCCAGGGATCAAAATAGAGGAAAGACAGGTAGAGAAGCCGTCTGTATGCTGTGGGGGTGCAGGGGGGTTGAACTTTAAGACAGTGAAAGGACGCCACTAGGGGGAGCCCCGAGCTGAAGTTACTGAGTTCTGCTTTAAGGCAATGCATCTTATTTCAATAAATCTTATCAAGAAAATTTTGCTTGTTCTATTGGCAGAATTATTTTGCTTATTACAAGCAAAAAAAATTAATTATAATCTTAAAAAAAACTTATTTTATGAGTGGCAAAGAGTTTTTTTTTTTTTTTTTTTTGTAAAAAGCAAAAAAAAAAAAAAAAAATTCTGCCAGTAGAACAAGCAAAATGTTCTCGGAGAGTTCAGACCTCCTCCAAGCAGCTGGACTCCCTCATCTTTGTGTGTTCTGGATCCTGAATTTTCTCTGGATCCGGATCCAACTTTCCAAACATTCTAGAACTCATTGAGATCCTTTATTGTAATTTTTTACCAAACACTCGGGTCATTTGTACGGAGTTATATGGAACAAATCCAGAAATGTGTCCTAAGACTGTTTAGGCGTTGGTAAGGAGGTTTGATGTTCACCATGGGGGGGTCGGTCAGAACACACAGGACTCGCTGGTACAGTTAACTGTTTTTACTGGTGACTTTGAATCACAACAGCACAGTAATGCAACAAACGACAGGATTCCAGGTTGAATTCCAGGTAGTTCAGGTGAATGTAGATGGAAGTGAGTGTGGTCTATAAACAGAAATACAAAGAAGCCATGAGGAACATTCGTTCAGCACATAAACACATTCAAGGTATTAATTATGACTAATAAATCCTTCCAGTTAGGACTGAACATGCATATGTGTTTAAGGCTAACGGTTACAGTAACTGGCATGTAGCAGGTCAGCTAGCTTAATAGCATAAAAAGGCTCATGGTGAATAGAGGAAACTTCTGAATAAGCAGATCAGCTAGAAGTCTGTCCAACCGTCTTCTCTCCTCGTGCTCACTGCTGCTCATAAGTTTCATTTCTGCATCCTGACATCATGTGCTCAGTAACAGCTGCACACTTCCGCCACAAGGGGGGCGCTCACGCCTCATCAACAGCCTTTCCAACATGGCCGACCTCACAATGATAAAGAATCCTTCAAAACATTCCTGGATCCAGAAGGTGATCCGGATCACCACCAACATTTAACGGGTTCACTGCAAAAACTCAAATCTTAGCAAGTAGATTTTTCTCATTTCTTGTAAAAATATCTCATCACACTCAAAATGAGACAAAATTACTTAGAGAAACATTTTAGTGAAATATAGGAACTTGTTGTAAGGCAATGCAGCTTATTTCAATAAATCTTATCAAGAAAATGTTTGTTCTATTGTCAGATTTTTTTGCTAAGAAAGCAAGGAAATCTTTTTTAAACCTGTTTTAAGATGTTCATGTTTTGTCCTTGGACTGAGACGCACGGCTGGTGAAGATTTCAGGTCAATCTGTCCAGAACTTTTTCCATAAAGTTGCTGACAGATGGAGGGCTGGACAAACAAACCCACGCTTCCGAAAACATTACCTCCTTGGCGGAGGTAATAAATGACTAAAACTTTTACGGCCGATCAAAGTTCGGACTGGGAGTCGAGTTGTTTAGGCTACTTTCCTGTGGCGCGGTTTGCTAATTGCTATCAGTCTGCTGCAGGTTTATATTGTCGTCACTTCCTTTTATTAAATGGCAAAGTAATCCGTTACTTACCCATCAGCTTGACATTTACACGTCCCTCTTAACTGGCGGAAAACATGCGATTGAGGGCCCCTATGTGCCAAATGTGACGTCATTGATGCTGCATCCCTGTCCCCGACAGTTCTGATCCATGAGGAGACGTGGCGGTAAATTCAAACACTGTTTGCGATAGTTATGGATTCTTCTGCCGTCAGCAAACGATCCAGATCAACTGAAAGACACTAAAAAGTGGAAGAAGAAAAAGCGTAGTAACATTATAGCTTCAGATTGTGCTCCTGTGCCGGCTTGGCTGGTGGCTGCAGTTACCTGCGGCACCAGTCGCGTCACTCCATTGTTGCCAACATAGCGACTTTGTTGCTATTTTTAGCGACTTTTTAAAGATATATACTTTATTAATCCCTATAGGGGATCATCACGCTTCTGTGTCCCGGTTTCCAGAACTTGAAACATTTAGCCGCTTCCTATTCCAGGCCAGTTCAACAATAGCTGAATCCAACGTCCCTGCTCTGTTCCACTTCGTAAACTAAATAAACACCAACCCTGCTTTAATTTTCATGGATTCCCAACTGAAGTGATACTAAGGAAGAAGTGGATCAAAGCAATTTGCTGGAGTGAAGGGCTGAAATTTATAATAAAACAACGTAGCACGTTTGTTTGTAGCCAGCAGACTACACAGCTAGCGTTAGCAGGCTAGCGTTTGCTGACGTGCCTAACTTTGAGCGTCTTAAAACACACAAGCACCTGAAAATCGGGTCTGTAACCCCCATTTCCAGTGGAACAACTGGGGACCGCCAAGAAAGGAGACGCTTTCAGATGCTTGTGTGTTTTCAGCCGCACAAAGTTAGGCACGTCAGCAAACGCAAGCCTGCTAACATTAGCTGTGCAGTCTGCCGGCTACAAACAAACGTGCTACGTTGTTTTATAAAGTTCGGTCCTTCACCGCGACGAATCGCTTTGATCCACTTCTTCCTTAGCATCACTTCAGTCAGGAATCATTTAAAACTTAAGTATGCGATTTACAAAGTGGAACAGAGCAGGGACGTTGGATTCAGCTGTTGTTGAAATGACCCGGAAGCGGAAACGCCTTAATTCCAGAAGGTTCCAGAAAGTGTGATAATCCCCTATTTGTGTGCCAATTGGAAATTCATTCTCTGCTTTTAACCATCTCAGGTTGAACCTGAGAGCAGTGGGCTGCTACTTAAAGCTCCCGGGAGCAGTTGGGGGGGGGGGTTAAGGACCCCCTTAACGGCTTATTTTCAGAAAAGCAACTACACATTTGTTCACAACGTTAGCCAGACTAGCCACTCTAGCTACATGTAGGCTAAAATACTGATGAAAAGCTTACGCTTTTCGGCAGTTCACAAGAGACAACAGTCGTCATGGCAACTACTTCTCTGTCCAGTTGTTTTGTTTATTAATCAACCGAAGTATGATGAATGATGAAGAAACAGAAAGAAAAACAACCGCAGCTGCTACTCGGTGTTGTTGCTGGGTGTGTTGTTATGGTGACACGTATGTGCAAACGTCACTACGCAGTCGCTCATGTGCCTGAACGTAAATGCAGAAGTGGCGTCCCAATTCCTAGAAGACTACAAAGCCCTCCCCCTGTGGCTTCAATTTGAGGGTGTAGTGGTTGGAAGTAGGGGGAACACTGCCCCTAAATCCTTTAACAATGACTGTCACTTTCCCCACATTCAGTGCAGTTAGAGTAGTATACTGTATACATATTTTACAGTATTTTACAGTTAATTATACAGTAAAATACTGCCCAGAATACAGGAATCCGTTGGTGAACTTTACACTCCGAATGTGGAAAGCTGAATTAATCTCCATGCTGATGTTTCTATGAAACAGCCAGACGGTCACAGCGACGTGCAAAAGCTCTGCATGAGCATCTGCAGCAGGTATGATGGTACGTTGTGATGGATGCAGGAATAACTAACGGGAATAAACAGCTTAAACCGCTCTGGTAGGAAAACAAGCAGCTGGCTCACGGTGCACTCCGGGTCAGCTGGGAGTACAGAGTTGTTTGAGGAGGGATAAACCGTCAGAGGCAACCTGTACCTGCTCGGCTCCACATACAAGAGGTCAGACCATTAAGTCTTTTAAATGGAAAAAAAAGTTCTGAGTGCATCTTAACATCTGCATAACAATGATCGTGGTTAAAAGTGCTCGTGTTAAAGGTGGATGTGGGTTTTTAGATCAAACTTGTAGAGACACAGCCATGATCAGCTATTGATTCTGATCAAAGCCTGTTTTCTCTCATGGCTGAGCAGCTTTCTGTGCTGTTTGCTTGCAGGAACAATGCTGTGACCTTCTGATGGAGCTGGTCCCCCGGCTCCATCCACATAATGGATGCTCAGCTGTGGGCGGGTGGCTGATGTGAAGGGAATATTGATAACTGACTGTCTGAGCTAAGGAGGAAACAAGTTTCATCAGAGATGCTGGTACTGGATGTGCTGAACGACATGCATTTCAAGTCATGGTTTTTCATCCATGACTTGAAAGATTTTAAAGTACCCTTGAAGGCATAGCTGTCAATTCGCCCGTTTTGGCGGGAAACTCCAGTATTTTTACCCGTTTACCTGCCGACATCCCGTTTTAGTACGTCCCGTAATTTTCCCGTTTCATAAAATAGCCTATTGCAAAGAAAAGAGAAATCCCGCGCTGAGCTGCCACCTGCAGAAGTCTGGTGGCAGTTGTCATGTGGTTCGTGCCGACAGCAACAACACACGAACCAAGACGTTCTGTCAATTTCTCATTCCGGATTAAAAATCCCAATTTGGCATTTTCTCATTTACAGATGCAGAATTTGGACATGTCACCCACATGTCCAAATTCTGATTTGATTGAACACACAAAGATGGGAGTCAAGCTTGGGGGAGGTCTGCGCTCTCCGAGAGGTTTTCCAGTTATTATTATTATTATTATTATTATTTAGGGTTTGGGTGCTCATGAATAACATGGGGGGAGCGCAAGGGTAGCATGTGGATGTGGATACACACCAATAAGTCCAGCATGACCAAATGATGAAGAAGATTTGTGAATGTTTTGTCCATCATATGTTGGCACAACCTACAGTTATGGCTTATATTTATCTGAGTAGAATAACTTGTGGCTGCAACACGTCGGGTTACTCTGTTTCAGCAGTCAGATATCAGCCTGTCCAGATATCAGCATGTCCAGGTATCAGCATGTCCATATATCAGCATGTCCAGGTATCAGCATGTCCAGGTATCAGCATGTCCATATATCAGCATGTCCAGGTATCAGCATGTCCAGGTATCAGCATGTCCATATATCAGCATGTCCATATATCAGCATGTCCAGATATCAGCATGTCCAGGTTTGTGAACAACAGCCGACAGGGAGTGCAGAATTATTAGGCAAATGATTACTTTGACCACATCATCCTCTTTATGCATGTTGTCTTACTCCAAGCTGTATCGGCCCAAAGCTACTACCAATTAAGCATATCAGGTGATGTGCATCTCTGTAATGAGAAGGGCTGTGGTCTAATGACATCATCACCCTATATCAGGTGTATTAGGCAAACAGAATTATTAGGCAACTTAACAATAAACAAATATATACCCATTTCAATTATTTATTTTCAGCAGGGAAACCAATATAACAGCTAAACATTCACAAATATACATTTCTGACATTCAAAAACAAATCAGTGAGCAATATCTCCACCTTTCTTTGCAAGAACACTCAAAAGCTGCCATCCATGGATCCTGTCAGTGTTTTGATCTGTTCACCATCAACATTGCGTGCAGCAGCAACCACAGCCTCCCAGACACTGTTCAGAGAGGTGGACTGTTTTCCATCCTTGTAAATCTCACATTTGATGAGGGACCACAGGTTCTCTATGGGGTTCAGATCAGGTGAACAAGGAGGCCATGTCATTAGTTTTTCTTCTTTTTAGACCCTTTCTTGCAGCCACGCTGTGGAGTACTTGGATGCGTGTGATGGAGCATTGTCCTGCATGAAAATCAGGTTTTTCTTGAAGGATGCGGACTTCTTCCTGTACCACTGCTTGAAGAAGGTGTCTTCCAGAAACTGGCAGTAGGACTGGGAGTTGAGCTTGACTCCATCCTCAACCCGAAAAGGCCCCACAAGCTCATCTTTGATGATACCAGCCCATACCAGTACCCCACCTCCACCTTGCTGGCGTCTGAGTGGGACTGGAGCTCTCTGGCCTTTACCGATCCAGCCACGGGCCCATCCATCTGGCCCATACCAGTACCCCACCTCTACCTTGCTGGCGTCTGAGTGGGACTGGAGCTCTCTGGCCTTTACCGATCCAGCCACGGGCCCATCCATCTGGCCCATACCAGTACCCCACCTCCACCTTGCTGGCGTCTGAGTGGGACTGGAGCTCTCTGGCCTTTACCGATCCAGCCACGGGCCCATCCATCTGGCCCATACCAGTACCCCACCACCACCTTGCTGGCGTCTGAGTGGGACTGGAGCTCTCTGGCCTTTACCGATCCAGCCACGGGCCCATCCATCTGGCCCATACCAGTACCCCACCTCCACCTTGCTGGCGTCTGAGTGCGACTGGAGCTCTCTGCCCTTTACCGATCCAGCCACGGGCCCATCCATCTGGCCCATACCAGTACCCCACCTCCACCTTGCTGGCATCTGAGTGGGACTGGAGCTCTCTGGCCTTTACCGATCCAGCCACGGGCCCATCCATCTGGCCCATACCAGTACCCCACCTCCACGTTGCTGGCGTCTGAGTGGGACTGGAGCTCTCTGCCCTTTACCGATCCAGCCACGGGCCCATCCATCTGGCCCATACCAGTACCCCACCTCCACCTTGCTGGCGTCTGAGTGCGACTGGAGCTCTCTGGCCTTTACCGATCCAGCTACGGGCCCATCCATCTGGCCCATACCAGTACCCCACCTCCACCTTGCTGGCATCTGAGTGGGACTGGAGCTCTCTGGCCTTTACCGATCCAGCCACGGGCCCATCCATCTGGCCCATCCAGACTCACTCTCATTTCATCAGTCCATAAAACCTTAGAAAAATCAGTCTGAGATATTTCTTGGCCCCGTCTTGACGTTTCAGCTTGTGTGTCTTGTTCAGTGGTGGTGGTTTTTCAGACTTTCTTATCTTGGCCATGTCTCTGAGTATTGCACACCTTGTGCTTTTGGGCACTCCAGTGATGTTGCAGCTCTGAAATATGGCAAAACTGCTGGCAAGTGGCATCTTGGCAGCTGCACGCTTGACTTTTCTCAGTTCATGGGCAGTTATTTTGCGCCTTGGTTTTTCCACGTTTCTTGCGACCCTGTTGACTATTTTGAATGAAACGCTTGATTGTTGGATGACTACGCTTCAGAAGCTTGGACATTTCAAGAGTGCTGCATCCCTCTGCAAGATATCTCATTATTTTTTACTTTTCGGAGCCTGTCAAGTCCCTCTATGACCCATTTTACCAAAGGAAAGGAAGTTGCCTAATAATTCTGTTTGCCTAATACACCTGATATAGGGTGATGATGTCATTAGACCACACCCCTTCTCATTACAGAGATGCACATCACCTGATAGGCTTAATTGGTAGTAGGCTTTGGGCCTATACAGCTTGGAGTGAGACAACATGCATAAAGAAGATGATGTGGTCAAAATAATCATTTGCCTAATAATTCTGCACTCCCTGTATTTGCAATATGAAACACCGGCTGTTTGAATTACTTTTGTATCCTGTTGAAAGCAGCTAAATTAATTTATTCCTGCAGCATCACGTGAAGTCCCGTCAGGAAATCGGAGCTTGCGTCAGTGAGAGGTGGAACCAATCAGGACCAGGTTCCAGCGGCGGCGGAGGCAGGCCCAGAAGCTGCAATTACTGAGGTGTAACTGCACTCCGACTTCAGTTGGACGGCTCCCGCAATGTTTGATGATCATGTGGTCACGTTTTCCGGTGCCGTGCAGGCGCAGTCTGAAGTCGAAGTTTCTAACCAGCATGCAACACTCCAGGACCACAATCCCTCACTTCCAGCCAGGTTGCTGCAGAAAGCCAAAGACGGTGAAAGTTTGATGAAGACATGAGCTCTGACGCACGTTCAGTGGTCACCAGGTGACACTGGAGCATGTCTCGGCTCTCGTGTCCGTCCTCTTTGAGAACTGGACATGAGTGAGTCCCTCGCAGATATGCTAGTTACAGCTGAGGCGTCCCATCTGGACCATCCTGATTGAAATCCTCGTCATGTGAAAACAGTCCCCTCTGAGTACCCTCTGAAAGGTGAATCATGCTTTTGTTTCCATCGATATAAAGTCTAGATGTGCGTGAGTGGAAGGTCGGATGAAGGGTGGAAACATGGTGGAAAACTGGATTCCTGCAGATCCTGTGTGACTCATTCGAGCAGCCTCTACAATATCTTTACAACCCTCAACCATAAAATTATATTCCATGTTCAGAGTGAAGTGTGTATATGTGTATCCACTTGTGATTGTAAAAGTTGCTGTTATTTTTTCTACCGCTCCAGTAAGATGGACACAATTACACGCTCTCCGGCTGCATTCAGCCAGCTGCTGTATAGGAGCACTTGACATTCAGCAGATAACAACGGCTAACTGAAGCTGACGGTGTGAAGTACAGATGGCAATTGTGCATCGATTTGCTCAAACGCCTCTCACTTTGGAAATAAAACCCACACCTGGTTGTTGCTGTTCAATCACAGTCACTTCTGTTTGCATCACCGAGCTGAAGTCACAGCTCGATCGCTGGGAGCAGAATGAGAAAGAAGTGGAAGAATCTTTAATTTTACCTGTTACCAGCTCATCTGGATTGTACTTCTAGAACATGAATACAATACGATATCTGACCAATCACTTCTGGTCTGCTGTGATGTATCAGGTCAGCTTCATTCTAATTTTATTATACCAACATATTGCTGATTTGTATTTGTTATTCTTCCTGGAGTCAATTCCACATGCCTCTACCCTGAAAAAAGGGAATTCAGGTCTTTGGATTTACTGTAATATATTTAGTTCATTTTGCACAATTACTCCATGTTCCCTCTGTTAACATGAATACATCATGTTTATTTTACTTGGTTAGAAAAAATGGTGCATTAAACCAGATATAATCATGTCGACTGAAAAGGTTTCAATAGAATAACTGAACACAATTCAGTTATATTTGAAATTGTGAAGGTTTAAAATGTTTCACGTACTGAAATGACTTCATCAAAATATATTTCAATGACTTTGTATCAACATGAAATAACACCTCACCTGTTCTTCCTGAATCCTCAGGTGTACGCTTCACCTGTCCTACCTGAATCCTCAGGTGTACGCTTCATCTGTTCTACCTGAATCCTCAGGTGTACGCTTCACCTGTTCTACCTGAATCCTCAGGTGTACGCTTCACCTGTTCTACATGAATCCTCAGGTGTACGCTTCACCTGTTCTACCTGAATCCTCAGGTGTACGCTTCACCTGTTCAACCTGAATCCTCAGGTGTACGCTCCACCTGTTCTACCTGAATCCTCAGGTGTACGCTTCATCTGTTCTACCTGAATCCTCAGGTGTACGCTTCACCTGTTCTACCTGAATCCTCAGGTGTACGCTCCACCTGTTCTACCTGAATCCTCAGGTGTACGCTTCACCTGTTCTACCTGAATCCTCAGGTGTACGCTTCACCTGTTCTTCCTGAATCCTCAGGTGTACGCTTCACCTGTTCTACCTGAATCCTCAGGTGTACGCTTCACCTGTTCTTCCTGAATCCTCAGGTGTACGCTTCACCTGTTCTTCCTGAATCCTCAGGTGTACGCTTCACCTGTCCTACCTGAATCCTCAGGTGTACGCTTCACCTGTTCTACCTGAATCCTCAGGTGTACGCTTCAACCTGTTCTACCTGAATCCTCAGGTGTACGCTCCACCTGTTCTACCTGAATCCTCAGGTGCACCCTTCATCTGTTCTACCTGAATCCTCAGGTGCACCCTTCATCTGTTCTACCTGAATCCTCAGGTGTACGCTTCACCTGTTCTACCTGAATCCTCAGGTGTACGCTCCACCTGTTCTACCTGAATCCTCAGGTGTATGCTTCACCTGTTCTTCCTGAATCCTCAGGTGCACCATTCATCTGTTCTACCTGAATCCTCAGGTGTACGCTTCACCTGTTCTTCCTGAATCCTCAGGTGTACCATTCATCTGTTCTACCTGAATCCTCAGGTGTACGCTTCACCTGTTCTACCTGAATCCTCAGGTGTACGCTTTACCTGTTCTACCTGAATCCTCAGGTGTATGCTTCACCTGTCCTACCTGAATCCTCAGGTGTACGCTTCACCTGTTCTTCCTGAATCCTCAGGTGTACGCTTCACCTGTCCTACCTGAATCCTCAGGTGCACCCTTCATCTGTTCTACCTGAATCCTCAGGTGTACGCTTTACCTGTTCTTCCTGAATCCTCAGGTGTACGCTTCACCTGTCCTTCCTGAATCCTCAGGTGTACGCTTCCACCTGTCCTACCTGAATCCTCAGGTGTACGCTCCACCTGTCCTACCTGAATCCTCAGGTGTACGCTCCACCTGTCCTACCTGAATCCTCAGGTGTACGCTTCACCTGTTCTACCTGAATCCTCAGGTGTACGCTCCACCTGTCCTACCTGAATCCTCAGGTGTACGCTTCACCTGTTCTACCTGAATCCTCAGGTGTACGCTTCACCTGTTCTACCTGAATCCTCAGGTGTACGCTTCACCTGTTCTTCCTGAATCCTCAGGTGTACGCTTCACCTGTTCTACCTGAATCCTCAGGTGTACGCTTCACCTGTCCTACCTGAATCCTCAGGTGTACGCTTCACCTGTCCTACCTGAATCCTCAGGTGTACGCTTCACCTGTTCTTCCAGAATCCTCAGGTGTACGCTTCACCTGTTCTACCTGAATCCTCAGGTGTACGCTTCACCTGTCCTACCTGAATCCTCAGGTGTACGCTTCACCTGTTCTTCCTGAATCCTCAGGTGTACGCTTCACCTGTTCTACCTGAATCCTCAGGTGTACGCTTCACCTGTTCTACCTGAATCCTCAGGTGTACGCTTCACCTGTTCTTCCTGAATCCTCAGGTGTACGCTTCACCTGTTCTTCCTGAATCCTCAGGTGTACGCTCCACCTGTTCTACCTGATTCCTCAGGTGTAAGCTTCACCTGTTTTACCTGAATCCTCAGGCGTACGCTTCACCTGTTCTACCTGAATCCTCAGGTGTACGCTTCAACTGTTCTTCCTGAATCCTCAGGTGTACGCTTCACCTGTTCTACCTGAATCCTCAGGTGTACGCTTCACCTGTTCTACCTGAATCCTCAGGTGTACGCTTCACCTGTTCTTCCTGAATCCTCAGGTGTACGCTTCACCTGTTCTACCTGAATCCTCAGGTGTACGCTTCACCTGTTCTACCTGAATCCTCAGGTGTACGCTTCACCTGTTCTTCCTGAATCCTCAGGTGTACGCTTCACCTGTTCTACCTGAATCCTCAGGTGTACGCTTCACCTGTTCTACCTGAATCCTCAGGTGTACGCTCCACCTGTTCTTCCTGAATCCTCAGGTGTACGCTTCACCTGTTCTACCTGAATCCTCAGGTGTACGCTTCACTTGTTCTTCCTAATCCTCAGTGTCCCCTCTCCCCCTCCCTGTTCTACCTAATCCTCGGTGTACGCTCCACCTGTTCTACCTGAATCCTCAGGTGTACGCTTTACCTGTTCTACCTGAATCCTCAGGTGTACGCTTCACTTGTTCTTCCTGAATCCTCAGGTGTACGCTTCACCTGTTCTACCTGAATCCTCAGGTGTACGTTTCACCTGTTCTACCTGAATCCTCAGGTGTACGTTTCACCTGTTCTACCTGAATCCTCAGGTGTAGGCTTCACCTGTTCTGTCATCATCCCGATCATCTATCTTCACCATGTAAGTGCAGCCATCTTTACTTCTGCTCTGCTCTCCTTTCTCAGGTGTCACCTGGAGATGTTTCTGTTCTCTGGGATGTTTGTGACTTCACTGCCTCCAAGTCGGAGACGGAGGATGAAAATCTGCTGCTTAGTTTCCTTTTAGAGCTGCTGCAGCCAAAGACACGACTCAGAGAGAAAAGAGGTCCATTCCAGCACAAGCAAGACGGACCTGATGAGATTAGTAAAGGATGCTCGCTCAGTATGAGGCTGATGTCATCGGTTGTATTTCAATAGTCATTCTTGCTAATTGTATTTTAACATAACGTCTCTGTCACACAACTACTCACCTTGTGGGAACCAAATCATGGTTAAAATCTAGATTACAAGTCCTCTGTCCTGTTTGTAGATGAATGAAGCTGTTGATCAGTTAGAAACTGAGACGTATTTTTATCTTCGTGTTGCAGCTCCATGAAACTATGCAGACAGGAGTGCAACACATGGCATCACCAGTCTCTTCTGTTCACCTGCTATAATGAGCCTCACCGGGAGGGCAACTATGTGGGCGAGTCATGCTCTGCAAGTCAATGCCTCCCCCACTGTGCGGGCACCTCGACCAGCCAGCACAGCTAAATGAGAGGGACCTGCAGCTTTGTTGCACAGCTTGTTCCAAACAGGAGGTTATGCTGCCTGACCGGGTTATCATCACTAATCTTTTATACACAACATGAAACATTGTTAGTTATTTTACAGCGAGCACGAGAAACATGACGTCATTTTAAGTTTGTGTTTCTGTTTGCCAGCATTTAATCAGTCATATCGAGGTTTGCTTTCAGTCACGTTTTAGATTCTTTCCAGCAGGTGATGTTTACTTAATCATCTGCAAATGAAGATCACTGGAGCAGGTTAAAGCCTCCACATCATCCTCATGTTCTTTTTTTCTTCTTTCTCCTCCTCATGGCTGTTCTTTTTAAAATCTTTTTATTGAAGAAAAAAGCAGGTAAGATGTAAAATCTGGTAACAGTAACTATTTAAACACTAAAACATGGCTGTTCCCAGAAAACCAAAGAAAAAGTAGAATCATGAACGCTGCAAAAACTCAAATCCGTCCGTCTGCTGCCGCTTATCCGGGGTCGGGTCACGGGGGCAGCTGCCTAAGCAGGGAAGCCCAGACTTCCCTCCCCCCAGCAACAGCCCCCAGCTCATCCGGGGATCCCGAGGCGTTCCCAGGCCAGCCGGAAGATGTAGTCCCTCCAGCGTGTCCTGGGTCCCCCCCCGGGATGAGATGTAGTCCCTCCAGCGTGTCCTGGGTCCCTCCCGGGATGAGATGCAGTCCCTCCAGCGTTTCCTGGGTCCCCCCCGGGATGAGACGTAGTCCCTCCAGTGTGTCCTGGGTCCCCCCCAGGATGAGATGCAGTCCCTCCAGTGTGTCCTGGGTCCCCCCCAGGATGAGATGCAGTCCCTCCAGCGTGTCCTGGGTCCCCCCCAGGATGAGATGCAGTCCCTCCAGCGTGTCCTGGGTCTCCCCCAGGATGAGACGTAGTCCCTCCAGCGTGTCCTGGGTCCCCCCCAGATGAGACGCAGTCCCTCCAGCGTGTCCTGGGTCCCCCCCAGGATGAGACGTAGTCCCTCCAGCGTGTCCTGGGTCCCCCCCAGATGAGACGCAGTCCCTCCAGCGTGTCCTGGGTCTCCCCCGGGGTCTGGTCCCGGTGGGACGTGCCTGGATCACCAGGGAGGCGTCCAGGAGGCATCCTGACCAGATGCCCGAGCCTCCTCATCTGGCTCCTCTCTATACGGAGGAGCAGCGGCTCTACTTTGAGTCCCTCCCGGATGACCGAGCTCCTCACCCTATCTCTAAGGGAGAGCCCGGCCACCCTGCGGAGGAAACTCATTTTGGCCGCTTGTACCCGCGATCTCGTTCTTTCGGTCATGACCCACAGCTCATGGCCGTAGGTGGAGGGAGGGGGGGGGGCGTAGATGGACGGTAAATCCAGAGCTTCTCCTTCTTCAGCTCCTTCTTCACCACGACGGACCGGACCGATGCAGAGTCTTCATCACTGCAGACGCCGCACCGATCCATCTGTCCATCTCCCGTCCATCCTTTCGTCACTCCTAAACAAGATCAGAGATACTTGAACTCCTCCACCTGGGGCAGGACCTCACCCCGACCCGGAGAGGACACTCCCCCCTTTTCCGGGTGAGGACCATGGTCTCGGATTTGGAGGTGCTGATTCTCATCCCGGCCGCTTCACACTCGGCTGCAAATCGCCCCAGCGTGAGCCGGAGATCACGGCCCGATGACGCCAACAGAACCACGTCATCTGCAAACAGCAGAGACCCGATCCTGAGGCCACCAAACCGGATCTCCTCAACACCTCGGCTGGACTAGAAATCCTGTCCATAAAGGTTATGAACAGGATCGGCGATAAAGGGCAGCCTTGGCGGAGTCCAACTCTCACCGGGAATGGATCCGACCTACAGCCGGAAATGCGGACCAAGCTCTGGCACCGATCGTACAGGGACCGGACAGCTCGAACAAGGGGGTCCGGCACCCCGTACTCCTGTAGCACCCCCCCCGTAGGAATCCCCATGGGACACGATCGAACACCTTCCCCAAAGCTACAAAGCACATGTAGACTGGTTGGAGAACTCCCATGCCCCCTCCAGGATCCTGAAGAGGGTGTAGCGCTGGTCCACTGTTCCACGACCAGGACCAGAACCACACTGCTCCTCCTCAATCCGAGGTTCCACGATCAGACGGACCCTCCTCTCCATGACCCCTGAATAGACTTTACCAAGGAGGCTGAGAAGTGTGACCCCCCTGAAGTTGGAGCGCCCCCTCCGATTAGGGCTGGGCAATATGGGCCAAATATCATATCACGATATATTCATTTTAGATGACGATATACGATATATATCAGTAATTTTACTCTAATTAATCTGAAAGTTTAATTTCATATCAAACAGCTGTTTTTTAGTATTGAAACATGTTTATTATAAAAGTATCGTCCACTGCAGTGATGGAACTGATGAAACACTGGTTAGAAATGTTTGTTAGATCAGAGTAATTAAAGATAGTTGCTGGTTTTTTATGATTTCTGTGTTAAAGTCTTGGGGAGGATTGTCTTCCAGACAGTTTAAATGATAGGGGTGGGAAAAAAAATCGATACCCTGAAATCTCGCAATATTTTCATATGCCGATAGCATATCTGTATTTAAAGACGTGGTATCAATCTGTTTTACTAATGAAATCTGCAAGATATCATCGTTTTGTTACAAGATCTCGCAGTATTTCATGAAATTTCATGAGATTTTGTAACAAAACAATGATGTCTCGCGAGATTTCATTGGTACATAAAATAGATCGATACCGCATTTTTAAATATAGATATGGTATCGGCATATGAAAATATCGCAGTATTTCAGTGTATCAATATTTTTCCCACCTTTATTAAATAATCAGGTGACCCCTTTGTAGTCAGTCGAGGTGCAGCTGGGTCATTACAAAAAATAAAGCAAATATATATATATATATATATATATATATATATATATAACGATACGTGTAAATATCATATCTCTTTCATGTAAATATCGAATCACAATATCATATAAATATATCGCACAGTCCTACATCCGTTCCATCTTTTTGAAGAGGGGAACCACTACTCAAATATTATCAGGTATATTTTTTTTCTAATTTCTAGTCAAAATATCTCATCACACTCAATTAAATCACCTAAAGAGAAAAGTGTCAGTGAGATACAGGAACTTGTTTTAAGGCAAATGCATCTTTGTCCAAGAAATCTTATCAAGAAAATTTAACTTGTTCCATTGATTTTTCTTTGCTTGTTACAAGCAATATATATGTATATATATATATATATATATATGTGTGTGTGTGTGTGTGTGTATGTATGTAGGTATATATTAACTTATTTTAACAATGTCCAAGATTTTTTTATTCTAGGTAATTATTTAATGAATTGGTCCATATGAACACAGTTATTGTAAATGGGATGAATGTGGATGATGGATTTGTTTTAATTAGATTATAATTGAACCATGATGAGATGACTTTTCATGAATAGATGCTGTATAAATAAAATATAACTGGAATAAATTTGGGTGAATATTGGAACAGAAAAAGAAGAAACCTACCAAACTAAACACAAATTTCTGAATGAGTGTGTGTGATCAGTGTTCCTACGCCAGTGTGAATGACTGCACCAAAGAGTGAAGTCACTCCGTTTTTCCTGCATGGAATGACGTAAAGGACAAAGCCCAGACACCATCCATCACACTCAGACGGGGAAATACGCAGGAGCTCTCCTGGCATCAGCACAGTAGAAAGAGGGCGGGTCTCTTCCTGTAACAGTATTTAGTGGCCATGTTTTGTACGTAAGCGCTTCTGTAAGAGAACCTCCTGAGGCTCTGACAGAGTTTAACCCCGTCACGTCAGGATGAAATACTGTCTGCATGCTAAGTGGATGAGACCAATCTGGATAATGAATCCAGTGGTGCGGCTGCTGGTGGCTTCCAGCTTCTCTAAGATCGATGGGTTTTCTTTATGGTGCCAATTTACATTTAAGAATGTGATCTAGTCCAAGATTTTAATGTGTTTTTATATCAGAGGTGTCTGCTTACTTGTTTCATTCATTCACATTTTTATTTTCTTTGTCAGGTTCTCAGACTTTATGCAGCTGCACACTCAAAAACAGAGGTACCAGTTTGTACCTAAAAGGGTCCAAAGCTTGTTGCTGGGGGGGTTCCTTTCTGAAAGACATTTCTGTACCTTCATGGTCCATTTTTGTACCTTTTCAAGCTGTATGAGTTAATAAAGTACAATTAAACCAATTAAAGATGATGAATAAAAGTCAATAAAATAGAGATTATGACAACAATCAAAGATGCTAATAATAAATGAATAATTATTATAGAAATATTAGGCCAAACACATATATAATTATACATATAATTATTACTATGATTATTATGAAAATCATAATGTAATAACTATAATTATACTACTGTTTAGAAGTACTGCTATTTATAATTACTGTACAGGCTACACACATTTTTCAATGCTGCAGGTACCTTTAAGGTTGAAATGGTACAAATGTGTACTTTATATTACTTTGGACCCTTTTTCATAGTATATAGGTACTTCTGGCCTCATAAAGACCAAGATTGTACTTTTGAGAGAACATTTGTAATAAATGTACGTACAGGTACAGAAATGGTCCTGTCTCGTACCTCTGTTTCTGAGTGTGTGGGACCTGGTCAGGAAGAAAAAGGAAGGAATGGAATAAAAAACAATGAAGTTCAGGATCCAGTGTTAGCGTTGGAAATTAGAAACTTCTTGTATATGTTTCCATTCTGTGCGAGGAGTGTCCACAGATCTGGCTGAGGTTTTATCACAGTATCTGTCCTCCGTTGGAGTATTTCAGGTCTTCAACTGGGCCTAACTTGAGTTATAAAAAGTGTTGGATGTGGCCTAATAGGCCTTTTTCACTGCCCATGGCAACCCTTCCAGATGGCACGGGTTATTTTATTTGTGTTTCCCACAGACCGTTGACGTATGTTGTCACTCTTGGAAAATACTAAAATGGGTAAAGGCCGCTCAGAGCCTTGGGGCAAATGATTGACAGCTGATATACTCTGGGCTAAATGCTAACCAAGCTAACTTGAAACTAACAGGAGCTAAGAAAGAATAGCTTCCTAAATGGCGGGTAAAGGTAAGACACACTTAGACTTGCTATTATCTAACTGAAAACTGCCGTTGTGCTGCTCTGCAACAAACTGAGACCTTACTGAGAGCTAACAAGGAGCTAACTGTTAGCCACCAGTTGGCAAGCTGGGCCTCCAGTCTGCCGCCTGTCCATGAAATGGACACGGCCTTAATTATGTGTAATTTCAAGATTGAATAACATCTAAACGGATGAGTTATAAAAAAAAATTCACCCCCCTCACAGTTGATATGAAGGTAAACTTGACCTATTAAACCTAAAATGATTTTTTGAACCAGGCTGTAATCATGTTTATTTCTGCTGTAATCATGTTTATTTCTGCTGTAAACATATTTATTTCTGCTGTAATCATGTTTATTTCTGCTGTAAACATGTTTATTTCTGCTGTAATCATGTTTATTTCTGCTGTAAACATGTTTATTCCTGCTGTAAACATGTTTATTTCTGCTGTAATCATGTTTATTTCTGCTGTAATCATGTTTATTTCTGCTGTAAACATGTTTATTTCTGCTGTAATCATGTTTATTTCTGCTGTAAACATGCTTATTTCTGCTGTAAACATGTTTATTTCTGCTGTAATCATGTTTATTCCTGCTGTAATCATGTTTATTTCTGCTGTAATCATGTTTATTCCTGCTGTAATCATGTTTATTTCTGCTGTAATCATGTTTATTTCTGCCGTAATCATGTTTATTTCTGCTGTAATCATGTTTATTTCTGCTGTAAACATGTTTATTTCTGCAGTAATCATGTTTATTTCTGCTGTAAACATGTTTATTTCTGCTGTAATCATGTTTATTTCTGCTGTAAACATGTTTATTTCTACTGTAATCATGTTTATTTCTGCTGTAAACATGTTTATTTCTGCTGTAATCATGTTTATTTCTGCTGTAAACACGCTTATTTCTGCTGTGAACTTGGCCTTTTTAACATGGGAATCTGTGGGGAATTGCTCTATTTTGCAGCCTCTAGCAGATCAAGGGAGAACTACAAAAAATAACTTCTTCCGGGTAGCGGAGGTTGCTGCTTGGTGTTTCCTCTGGGAAAACCCTTTACGCCCATTATGATTTTCCGCACCTGTTTCAGAGCTAGCTCTAACCGTTCTGAACCTACAAAAAACATGACGTAACTGACGGCTCTCCACTGATTGGTCAAAGGAAATTGTTGTCATACATGTTTCGCCTTGCCTTTATTAAATATCTGGCTCTGTTTTCTGTGACAACAAGCCACGGAGAAAACAACAGCAGCAGTAACACTATGGGGATAAGAGGTTCATCACATTAGATACCATGACAAGATACAGAGGTGGGGAAGGTACATTGATGACATTTTGTTGTTTTGGACAGGCTCAGAGGAGGAACTCCTATTGTTTATGATTTCTTGAATACCAGCAACAGAAACATAGAACTCTGCATTGAATATTCTCAAAATTGAATTAACTTTTTGGATTTGACCTTTTCTAAAGATGATTATGGTAAACTTCAAACTTCAGTGTTTCCAAAAGCCATAGACAAATAGACAATTGTGAGAGCTGGCAGTTTCCACCACAAGTAGTTGAAGGACAACATACCTTTTGGACAATTTCAACGTCTGAGACGCATTTGTGACACTGATCCTGAATTTGAAAAACAGGCACAAATCATGTCAAATAGATTTACACGAAGAGGCTATGGGGCTGGAACTGCTCAGAGTGCTTATAGAGAAGCCCAATCTACTCCTCATTTGGAGCTCTTCAGGACAAAAAACAAACAAAATCCTCTAAGCTTGATGTTTACCTGGTCACATGTTTTAGCTCTTGTGCTCATGCTATAAAACAGACTGTGCAGTCCAAATGGAAAAAAGACAAGCGTGACCCTTAACTGCATAAGCCAGGAGTGTCCAAAGTCTGTCCTCAAGGGCCGTTGTCCTGCAGGCTTTCTTTCCCTTCCTGCTCCAGCACACCTGACTCAAATTAAATGAATCTAACAGCCAATAAAGTTCTGCACAATGATTCATCCATTTGAGTGACGGGTGTTGGAGCAGGGAGGCATGGAAAACCTGCAGGACTGTGGCCCTCCAGGACCAGAGCTCCCAGTCTGGTTTCAGGAGGCAAAACCGGCTCCAAGTCTGGCTTCAGGAAGCAGAACCAGCTCCCAGTCTGGCTTCAGGAGACAGAACCAGGTCCCGGTCTGGTTTCAGGAGACAGAACCAGGTCCCAGTCTGGCTTCAGGAGGCAAAACCAGGTCCCAGTCTGGCTTCAGGAAGCAGAACCAGCTCCCAGTCTGGCTTCAGGAGACAGAACCGGCTCCCAGTCTGGTTTCAGGAGACAGAACCAGGTCCCAGTCTGGCTTCAGGAGACAGAACCGGCTCCCAGTCTGGTTTCAGGAGGCAGAACCAGCTCCCAGTCTGGCTTCAGGAGACAGAACCAGGTCCCAGTCTGGTTTCAGGAGACAGAACCAGGTCCCAGTCTGGTTTCAGGAAGCAGAACCAGGTCCCAGTCTGGCTTCAGGAGACAGAACCGGCTCCCAGTCTGGTTTCAGGAGACAGAACCAGGTCCCAGTCTGGCTTCAGGAGACAGAACCGGCTCCCAGTCTGGTTTCAGGAGGCAGAACCAGCTCCCAGTCTGGCTTCAGGAGACAGAACCAGGTCCCGGTCTGGTTTCAGGAGACAGAACCAGCTCCCAGTCTGGTTTCAGGAGGCAGAACCAGCTCCCAGTCTGGCTTCAGGAGACAGAACCAGGTCCCCGTCTGGTTTCAGGAGACAGAACCAGGTCCCAGTCTGGTTTCAGGAGGCAGAACCGGCTCCCAGTCTGGCTTCAGGAAGCAGAACCGGCTCCCAGTCTGGCTTCAGGAAGCAGAACCAGCTCCCAGTCTAGTTTCAGGAGGCAGAACCAGCTCCCAGTCTGGCTTCAGGAGACAGAACCAGCTCCCAGTCTGGTTTCAGGAGGCAGAACCGGCTCCCAGTCTGGCTTTAGGAAGCAGAACCAGGTCCCGGTCTGGTTTCAGGAGACAGACCCAGGTCCCGGTCTGGCTTCGGGAAGCAGAACCAGCTCCCAGTCTGGCTTTAGGAAGCAGAACCAGGTCCCAGTCTGGCTTCAGGAGACGGAACCGGCTCCCAGTCTGGCTTTAGGAAGCAGAACCGGCTCCCAGTCTGGTTTCAGGAGGCAGAACCAGGTCCCAGTCTGGTTTCAGGAGGCAGAACCAGCTCCCAGTCTGGCTTTAGGAAGCAGAACCGGCTCCCAGTCTGGCTTTAGGAAGCAGAACCGGCTCCCAGTCTGGCTTTTAGGAAGCAGAACCAGCTCCCAGTCTGGCTTTAGGAAGCAGAACCGGCTCCCAGTCTGGCTTTTAGGAAGCAGAACCAGCTCCCAGTCTGACTTCAGGAAGCAGAACCAGGTCCCAGTCTGGTTTCAGGAGACAGAACCAGGTCCCAGTCTGGTTTCAGGAGACAGAACCAGGTCCCAGTCTGGTTTCAGGAGGCAGAACCGGCTCCCAGTCTGGTTTCAGGAGACAGAACCAGGTCCCAGTCTGGTTTCAGGAGGCAGAACCGGCTCCCAGTCTGGTTTCAGGAGACAGAACCGGCTCCCAGTCTTGTTTCAGGAGACAGAACCAGCTCCCAGTCTGGTTTCAGGAGGCAGAACCAGGTCCCAGTCTGGTTTCAGGAGACAGAACCAGGTCCCAGTCTGGTTTCAGGAGGCAGAACCGGCTCCCAGTCTGGCTTCAGGAAGCAGAACCGGCTCCCAGTCTGGCTTCAGGAAGCAGAACCAGCTCCCAGTCTGGTTTCAGGAGGCAGAACCAGCTCCCAGTCTGGTTTCAGGAGGCAGAACCAGCTCCCAGTCTGGCTTCAGGAGACAGAACCGGATCTCTGAAAAGTCTGGGAAAGCTGGGGTGACCCATGCACAGGATTTTCAAAATTCAAAAAGGATTATGGAGGAGTCGACTAAACTGCAACAGCCAGCGCAGAGAGCCATTGGTGAGTACGTTTACATGAAGACTTTTTTCCCTTTCGGTACGAAATCATTCTGATTGAGGATTTTAGGGCAGCTGTTTACATGGGAACTAATACATTCAGATCTGGCGTGTACATGCGCCAATATTTATTCAGGATAATCCTGTCTGACATGCGCAGAATGATGTTACATCATGTTATTTAATAACAGTAGACACGCGTAGACAGCGTTTGAGTAAAAACTAACTTTCTTTTGCTGTCCAGGGAGTTACGTTGTTCACAGCCATCTGTCAAAGTGAGGAAACGTCACTCGTTGCACGTGGACGTCTTGTCGAAGCATCACTGTAAGAGCGCAACCTCACAACTTTCCGATTCAGCGTTTACATGATACCCCGTTCGGTTTGGGGAAAGGAATATTCTACCCCCGTGAAACCGAATAAAAAATTCGATCAGTTCAGCACCTTTCATTCGGAAAGAGGTGTTTACATGAATCATTTTCATTCCGAAAGAGTTTTCAAACCGAAAGCAATCGGTGTATTTGGGTCCATGTAAACCCAGCTGTGTAAACTTCAAAAATGATCTCTTTATCAGAATGTTGTAGTCTTGACCAACTGTCTATTGAATGTTCTTTGTATTGCTGTTAACTATAACAGACCGCCGAGTCTATTATCTATTATAGAGCTCAGAAATGATTTTGGACCAGCTGGGTTCATTTTATATTTAAGCTGTATCAAAGATAGTACAGATTTAGCCCATGACTGTCTAAACCAGGGACCCCCAATTCCGGTCCTCGAGGGCCGGTGTCCTGCAGGTATTAGGAGCTCCCTTGCTGCAACATACCTGACTCCAATTAGTGGGTAATTAGCAAACGTGTGCAGAGCTTGACATCATGCTGGGGGACGACCCATGATGCACTGGGGCCGAGGCTGCTGGGGGACGACCCATGATGCACTGGGGCCGAGGCCATGTTTTCATGAGGCAGCCATGTTTTCATGAGGCGGTCATGTTTTCATGAGGCAGCCATGTTATCATGAGGCTGCCATGTTTTCATGAGGCTGCCATGGTTTCATGAGGCAGCCATGTTTTCATGAGGCTGCCATGGTTTCATGAGGCAGCCATGTTTTCATGAGGCGGTCATGTTTTCATGAGGCAGCCATGTTATCATGAGGCGGCCATGTTTTCATGAGGCTGCCATGGTTTCATGAGGCAGCCATGTTTTCATGAGGCGGTCATGTTTTCATGAGGCAGCCATGTTATCATGAGGCTGCCATGTTTTCATGAGGCTGCCATGGTTTCATGAGGCAGCCATGTTTTCATGAGGCGGTCATGTTTTCATGAGGCGGTCATGTTTTCATGAGGCAGTCATGTTTTCATGAGGCGGTCATGTTTTCATGAGGCGGTCATGCTTTCATGAGGCCGCCATGTTTTCATGAGGCGGTCATGTTTTCATGAGGCAGCCATGTTTTCATTAGGCGGTCATGTTTTCATGAGGCAGCCATGTTTTCATGAGGCGGCCATGTTTTCATGAGGCGGTCATGTTTTCATGAGGCAGCCATGTTTTCATGAGGCGGCCATGTTTTCATGAGGCGGTCATGTTTTCATGAGGCGGCCATGTTTTCATGAGGCGGTCATGTTTTCATGAGGCGGTCATGTTTTCATGAGGCGGCCATGTTTTCATGAGGCGGTCATGTTTTCATGAGGCGGCCATGTTTTCATGAGGCGGTCATGTTTTCATGAGGCAGTCATGTTTTCATGAGGCGGCCATGTTTTCATGAGGCGGTCATGTTTTCATGAGGCGGCCATGTTTTCATGAGGCGGTCATGTTTTCTTTTTTTTTTTTTTTTTTTTTTTTTTCTTTTTCTTTTTTATTTTAGATATACCGTCACCGCCCCCACATCGAGACACAGGCACCCAAGACATCAATACCGCAAGAGCAACCACATACAAGATACAGATCCCCCTGCGCCCGCCCCGCACAAAAAAAACCCCGGAAGCCACAAACAAAACCGCACCCCCCACCAAAGCGCCCGGCCCCCAACCAACCCGCAGCCACACCGCACCGCACCGACACCAAGATGCCCGGCACGAATACCGAGGTACGAACCTCCGCCCACACCGCCCAGCCCTACCCAACACCTCCGTGTACCCCCCCCCACACACGCATACACCCACCCACTCCGCTCTCTGACCTTACATACCCACACTCACTCCTCTCTCCACCCCCAACACTCTCCTCCCTCTACCGTCCACACCTACCCCCACCTCCTCATACCCTCTAACACACACATGCACTCCCCCCACATAACTGCACCAACCCCTCCCCACCCCCCCCCACACATACGCCCCCACCTCCCTATACCCCCAATACCCCATACAGTCCCCCCCCCCTTACATGTCCAGCCCCGCCCATCCCTCTGACCTATCACACTCCCGCCCTTCCTTCCTTCAGCCCCTCACGACCATCCCTACTAGACACTCACGAGCATGCCACTCCTTCCTCCATCCCCCCTTTCCTTCAACCACTTACCCACATCTCCTCCCTCTTCCAGCCCAAGTTCCTCCCTCCCACATTTCCTCCTTCACACTCTCATTCATTATTCTCACATACCCACCTCTCTCTTGCCCATGCCCTCGTGCCTCCTGAGTGGTAGCTCGGGCCGGGGAAGGAGCCGCGAGTTCCAAGCCCCCAACACGTTCCCCCCACCACCACCCCCCCCATCCCCCACCCCCGGACGCAGCAGGCCAGGCGTCCCCCAGGCCAGCAGATCCCCCGCAATGCAGCCAGCCTTAACCACTGGCGCGTGAAGTAGCCACTGTCCCCCCCCCTCCCCCCAGTAGCGCCCGGGAGACCGGGGTATGAAAGGACCCTGTCCCCCCCCACCCCCCACTCATGACTGTGTGTGTAAGATGTGTGTTGTTTGCAGTTAAAACTAAGGGGCAGTGCCAAGTCATGCCGGGAGTGGGGTCGCGTAGGGGGCATGTCCCCCCAACCGGCCCCTCCCTCCTACCACACACTATATGGCCCGCCCCTCAGAAGTGGTTGTGAGCTGTTGTTATTTTATGTGTTTAGGTGTCTAAGTGTGGTTAAAACTGGGGAGCAGGCTGCCTCTAGACGTGGCAAGCAAAGGCACTTTGGTGCCCTCCCTCACCACGCCCGCTTGACACGCTCCCTCCCCAAAACCCTACGTGTGTGTGTGTGAGGGTAGAGCAGGGGGGGGGGGGGTCTTGGGAAGGGAGACCAGGGGGGTATGAATTCCCCCCTGGAAGAAGAGCCGTTACCGGCATTAGGTACCCCTGCCTCCCGGGATCCCCCCAGGGCAGAAAGGGCAGGCATGGCCGCCCCCACGGCCCGGCGTCCGGCGTCCAGCACAGAGGGGCCAGCCTCAGCCCCTGGGGGCGCTCGACCACGCCAGGCCAGGGAGGGGGGAAAAGGGACGGAAGCGGAAAGGGTCGGCGGAGGGGCCAGAGTCACCGGCCCAACATCCCCAGGCCTCGCAAACCCCCCAAGAGGCACGCAGAGCTGCTATTTTTTTTTTTTTTTTTTTTTTTCTTTTTCTCCCCCTTTCCTCCCCCCCCCCCCCCCCCCCAACCTGACACGCACAAACCCCACCAATGCACCACCACCCCCGCACCCAAACACCCATCATCCATGCACCCCCACCCACCCACCCATCTCCACACCCCCCCACAGGCAGCCACACACACACACAACCGCATTCACGCCCCCCCTCCAGTCACACACCCACCTACACATACCAAGGACGGGGACCGCGGGGCCACCAGCCCCCCCACGCCACAAGTCCACCGCCCCCAGCCCCCGGACCACGCGAGACCAACCCGTACGAGACCACCAGCGCAGGCCAGCCCCAACCGACACAGCGGCCAGGCGGGACAGGCACCCGGCGTGGAAAAGACCCGGCCACCCCGCAACCCCCCCCCCCCCCACACTAGAGCTGAACGATATGGACAAAACCCCACACCCCGACAGCCACGCCAGACACCCCAACATCGATACGACACGACATGGCCACGGGTCCGCCGAAAACCAAGCACCCCGGCGGAAAGCGCAGCTCCGTCCGCGACCCCTAGAGCCCCACACGCAGGACAAGCACAGGGGAAATCCACACCCCCCACACGGCCGCTCCCGCGACACCAACATCCCGGATGCCCACATCCCGACACAGACACGACAACGATACACCCCCCAGCCCCACCACACACACACCCCCACCAGCACACACACCCGCACGCACACAGCAGAGGCGCCCCGGCGCAGTGACCAGACGTCACCAGGTCGTGAGGACCGGCCAAATCCAGAGGAGGCACGCCCCGCCGGCCCGCCCCCCAGCGCCAAGCCGGGTCCCCCCGGCCCCGGAGGCAGGGGCCACCCCGGAGCACCGGGGCCCAGGGCCCCCCGCCCCCCCCCCCGCCCCGGGACGACCCCGGCCACCCGGCGCCAGCCGACAGCCACCGGCCAGGGCCCCACCAGCGACCCGCCCACCGCCGCAGAGCAGCCCCAACCGCTGACCCTCATGCCCCCCATCGGGCTGGATACAGCCCCGCCCCAGCGGCGAGGCAGCCCAGACCCCCCCCCCAAGTCAACCGCCAGGGATCCATAGCCATCAAGCACTCGCCGGCACCCAACCCCCACATCGCCGAGGCCGCTCTCCTACACCAACGTTAAGTGATGGAGCTAATCACAGGGGACCAGAGGGAGTGGAATTCATCTAACTGGTTCTTAGAGGAGGCAGACATCATCTCAATACTGATATGGTCTACTAAGAGATTCCTAAACTGGCTAATGCTCAGATTATTTTTGGATTTCCAGTTTACCAAGATAGTTTTCTTTGCAATACATAATACAGTAAGTATCATATGTGCATAATTGGTTACCGTATTGATCTCATCCAAGTCCCCCAGTAAACACAGTGTGGGGCTTGCAGGGAAGTTACACCTGAGCCACGCTGACAGGTCATCGCATACCTGAAGCCAAAACCTCTGGACAGGTGGACAAGACCACAAGGCGTGAAGATAATTGTCTATTGTATTCTCATTGCAGTGCAAACAAATATTTGAAGGTGACAGACCCATCTTGAACATCCTCTGTCCTGTGTAATGTACTCTGTGTAAAACCTTGAATTGTATCAACTGTATATTTGAGTTTTTAGTCATTAGGAACGTGTTTAAACATATCTGTGTCCATGTGTTTTGGTTAAGGGTTCTGGACAAGTCAGCCTCCCACTTCGAAGTTGGAAGGGAAATTGAATCATCCAGTTTTAATAATAATCTATATATTTTCGACAGTAGTTTGGGGATAGAGAGATTCAGGAATTCTGCTACCCTGACCGGAGTCTGCAAGATCAGTTGGTTAGAGGTATATTTTTTGCTTAATATAGATTTAAGTTGATGGTATTCTAAGAATTTAGTACTATTGATCCCGTATTGTAAGGTAAGTGTATTAAATGACAGGAATTTTCCATTTTCAATGATATGTTGTAATTGTTTTACTCCTTTATCCTTCCAATGCACAAAATTAATCATTTTCTTGTTTTGTAAAATATCCAGGTTATTCCAGATGGGTGTGAGTTTACATGGAATAATAGAAGACTCGGTTAATTTCAGGAATTCCCACCATGCTTTCAGAGTAGAGCAGATGTTGATACTTTTAAAGCATTTATGAGATCTGACTGCTGAACTGATGAACGGCAAATCAGAGACATCCAGATCCGGTCATGTTTTCATGAGGCGGCCATGTTTTCATGAGGCGGTCATGTTTTCATGAGGCAGCCATGTTTTCATGAGGCGGTCATGTTTTCATGAGGCGGTCATGTTTTCATGAGGCAGCCATGTTTTCATGAGGCAGCCATGTTTTCATGAGGCAGTCATGTTTTCATGAGGCAGTCATGTTTTCACGAGGCGGTCATGTTTTCATGAGGCGGTCATGTTTTCATGAGGCAGTCATGTTTTCATGAGGCGGTCATGTTTTCATGAGGCAGTCATGTTTTCATGAGGCAGCCATGTTTTCATGAGGCAGTCATGTTTTCATGAGGCGGTCATGTTTTCATGAGGCAGTCATGTTTTCATGAGGCAGCCATGTTTTCATGAGGCAGTCATGTTTTCATGAGGCAGCCATGTTTTCATGAGGCTGCCATGTTTTCATGAGGCGGCCATGTTTTCATGAGGCGGTCATGCTTTCATGAGGCAGCCATGTTTTCATGAGGCGGTCATGTTTTCATGAGGCAGCCATGTTTTCATTAGGCGGTCATGTTTTCATGAGGCAGCCATGTTTTCATGAGGCGGCCATGTTTTCATGAGGCGGTCATGTTTTCATGAGGCAGCCATGTTTTCATGAGGCGGTCATGTTTTCATGAGGCAGCCATGTTTTCATGAGGCGGTCATGTTTTCATGAGGCAGCCATGTTTTCATGAGGCGGTCATGTTTTCATGAGGCGGTCATGTTTTCATGAGGCGGTCATGTTTTCATGAGGCGGTCATGTTTTCATGAGGCAGCCATGTTTTCATGAGGCGGCCATGTTTTCATGAGGCGGTCATGTTTTCATGAGGCAGTCATGTTTTCATGAGGCAGCCATGTTTTCATGAGGCGGTCATGTTTTCATGAGGCGGCCATGTTTTCATGAGGCGGTCATGTTTTCATGAGGCGGCCATGTTTTCATGAGGCAGCCATGTTTTCATGAGGCAGTCATGTTTTCATGAGGCGGCCATGTTTTTCTGGAGGTTGGACACAGGAACTTCATACTCTGTCACACATTCATGAACTCCTACACCTCTTTACGCCTCGGCTGCCTCCCATCTGTCCCTTTTCTCTCTCCTGTCTTCCCAACACAACATAGACGGCCTGTCTGAACATAATGGATGAAGTATAAATAATATGTTGCTTCAGGCACATTTCAGGTAAAGTTTGATCCATTCTTACAGTTTTTATCCATAATTTGCATATTAATCCCTTCATGTCAAGTCAATGTGTTACAGTTAGCTTCTGTCCTTTTTAATTTAATTTTCTAACAGATTTATTTTCATTCATATATTCTATATTATTTATCCAGCTTTTTTTCCATTATTGTAATAAATTTTTCTAGTATTTAATTGGATTTATTTTACTTCAGTGTTTTTATTTTTATATATATATCTTTTATATATGAGCTTTTGTCATTACTGATAATTTGATAAAATTTGATTTCTTTTTATCTGATTAATTCATTAAATTTATCTCATTAACCTTTTTTTATGTATTGATTGCAGTCTATTATTTAATATGTAAAAGTATTTTAGTTCATTTCAGCTTTTTATTTATTTTTTCTGTTGTTGTTATTTTCCCTGTATTTATTTTATTTATAGATGTAATAGTTAATACATTTATGAGCTGTTGGTCCAAACTAAAACCAGTGACGTCCTTAAAAACCGAGGATCCGCTCCAGTTTCAGGACACCAGCCGGGTGAATGTGGACGGGGTCCTTTCTGGTGACCTGAGGCTACTTGCTCTCTGCACATCTTCGATTGTTATTCCAGCTGTGTAGGGAGGTTTTCCTCCCAGTTTCTATGCATAACATTTTGCAGAAGACTGAAGCGAATCAATCACACCTCAAGTGTGAGTTGAAGTCTTTGTGGTGTCACCTTGATATCACAGTTTGCACGCATGCTGAATCCATCAGACTTAATAGTGCCTCAGCCTCCTTAGAACATCTCCCCTCCCTCATCAGCCCCTCCTTATCCTCATCCACGAACACTAGTGACGGCACAGCAAGACACTTGGAGCATTTGAAGAAGATAAGACACAATTTCACAGCAGCAGGTCCTGATAGGACGAAGCAGAACGTCTGTTTGCTTTGTGCTGAGCAGCCATGTTGGCTCTCCCGGCTCATTTCAAACATCAGCCTGAGCTTCGGCTCGGCAGGATTAGGGATGCACCACCGATCCGATCCCGATCGTTGATGTTTCGTAATCTGCTGATATCGATCTGTCACCAATATAGAAAAAATATGGCAAAAACAGCGTGGTATTAATGGACGGCACAGCTCGTTGTGTGGAAACAGGCTGGCATCTTTCTTTTGTGCAACATCAGACTTGGCTTTGAAAACCTTTACAGGTGCATCTACTGAGTTACTTATTTAACAACTGCACACACAGCAATCTTAAATAAACTTTAACGATCTTAAACCAGCTTCACAAGCTTCCTCACAGATACAGTGCAGTTAAATACATGTCAAATAATAAAATACTGAAACTGAGGGGAAAACAACAGCCTGACCTCAATCAAACATGTAAAAATAAACAGGAACAAAACTTCTTTAAAATGGTTCAATCAGTGCAATTAGAAATTTAGAATCCAATTTCAAATAACTGGTCTAATAAAAGAGCTGAAATTGAGAAAAAAATATCTCCACTAGCTTGGTTGGTAGATCTTAGCAAACCATCTCTTTACAATGGTTTAAAACAGAAATGAAACATCCATGACAAAAGCAGCTGAATAAACAAACACTACATCAGTGTTTTAACATGGAGGTCATTTCCAAACCAACGATTTCTCTCCCACGAGCTGCACCAGACGCCGGTGGAAACCCTCAGTGTAAAACATGTCACGTCCAAAAAGATTAAAGGATCTAGAGGCAGGATTTAGAAATCAGACTCACGAGTGACGCAACTGGCGCTGCGGGTAACTGCAGCCACCAGCCAAGCCGGCACGGGAGCACGAACTAAAGCTATAACGTGGTTTTCTATGCTGATAAAGCCTATTTCTTCGTAGTTCCACTTTTTAGTGTCTTTCAGTTGATCTGGATCGTTTGATGGCAGAAGAATCCATAACTATCGCTTACAGTGTTTAAATCTACCGCAATGTCTCCTTCCTGGATCAAAACTGTCGGGGACGCGGATGCAGCATCTGCAGGACAGCGCGGGAAATCCGGCCACCGAATCGCAGCGTATAATGCAGCACACAGCCTGTTCAAGGCAACGGAGAGAGACGTGGGCGGGCTCGTTATTTTTGTTTTTAACTTTTCATCACCCGTTAGTACTAAAAACTGGACATGCTTGTTTACTCTTTCACAATTTCTGCCTCTAGTCCCTTTAAATAATTTTTTTCTTCTTAATTGCAACCTGGCAGCATCTGTGGGATTTTATCTAAAACGTGGGAAACCAAACCGCTGTAGGCCTCATGTTTGAGCAGCGACAGAAGGAGACACGGCAGCTGGCTAGCAGCTAGCAGCTGCGACTCTGGTCTTGTAAACAAACATAACAGCCTCCACGTGCTGTGCTGGTAACCCGTGATGTCACTCAGAGCGTGCAGCAAAGATCTGCACCTACGGATCAGCTCATTTTTACGGATCCCTGATCCAGGATTTTTTTCAAGATCAGATCCCGATCCTGAGATCGGATCTGTGCATCCCCAGATTTCACCTGAGCAGCTCGAACATTTCCTCCTGGAAATGATGTAGAAAAATGTACTTGCTAGTTTTAGCCATCTGTGCTTAAAGGGATAGTACACCAACAGCATGATGGTCCTTCATCTTCTCCTCATCCTCATGCTGAGCAAGACTGTGGAGCACTTACTTAATATCTCAAATGGAGATCTGGGGGGTTTCTTTATCCTCCGACTTTCATATAATGGAGTTCACCGGCACTCGAACCAAAAAGGTCCATAAAAGTCCACAAAAACTTGTCAATATTCCTCCATACTGCTCGTCCAATGTAATCCAAGTGTCCTGAGTGGGTAGCATCCAGAATTTACTGGAAACGATGCCATTGAGTATATTTTTAGAGCCTAAACAGTAGAACATCGTACTTGCATGCCCGTCCATGCGAGTTCCCGACACTACGGAAGCCGCAGCATACGAGATCGTGCGTTCTTTCTTTCAACCCCTCTTGTGTTTGTCTTTCTCTGTCGCTCTTAGCACAATGTAAACAGCGAATTTCTTCTTCTACGCTTGCATTATCGTCAGAGTAGCGCTGAACATTGCGGCTTCCTGTCCTGAACTCTCATGGACGCATCGGGGAAGTACGATGTTCTACTGTTTAGGCTCTAAAAATCTACTAAATGATGGTTTCCAGTAAATTCTGGACGCTACCCACTCAGGACACTTGGATTACATCGGACGAGCAGTATGGAGGAATATTGACAAGTTTTTGTGGACCTTTTGTGCCCCCCCCCCCCCCCCCGATCTCAGGCTGCATTTGAGATATTAAAAAAGTGCTCCAGAGTCTTGCTCAGCATGAGGATGAGGAGAAGATGAAGGACCATGATTCTGCGGGGGTTGAATAACACCTGTAGGAGTCAGACTCAGACAAACATAGGGGAGCAGCTCCTCACTGACCTGCATCACGTCAATTGTTTCACACCTGAGCTCCCGAACATGCCACATGGATCACATCCCGGCACCATCAGCTGCAGCCTGAACAGACAGGGGGGGGGGGGGGATTCTCCAGGCTCAGCCAGGGGCTCGGCCCATGTTATATAATGATGATCTTTTTCTGTATCACTCACACATGAACTTGTGTAAAAACACAAAATCAGGGACAAAGTGGAAACAGACAAAACCAGAAACATCCACAGATTAACATCTGTGAAGCAAAAGCAGAAGAGCTGGTGATGAAGCTGAGCTCCTTCAGAAGGACGTGGCTTTACTTCATTAGAAAGTTCAGGTCACCGAAACCAGAACAATACTGAGCGTTTGCAAGAGCAGTCACATGATCCGATAAGCCCTCCATTTTCATCATCAGTCATCATTCCAACAGGTAAACTCTAGTTAACATGTTGAAATAAGGTGAAAAGTGGATTAATGTTGATCCTTCCACCCATTTATCTGCTTATTCCAGCTCAGGCAGGGAGGTGGAGTTTATCCCTGCAGGGCCAGCACAGACAGACAGTAAGTTTACATGGAGCCAAATGTATGATTGCTTTTGGTCTAAAAGCTCGATAAGAACAAAAATGATCCATGTAAACACCTCTGTCTGAATGAAAAGTGAAAAGTTCCACAGTGGTGGAATATTCCTTTTCCCAAACCGCTCGCGTATCATGTAAATGCTGAATCGGAAAAGTTGTCGCCGTTGAGATCTCCTCTGTTTATCCCACTTCTCAAGTATGGCTCAAATAGTTATCCCAACGAATATTTCCTCCAGACTCTAGATGTGTAAAGTAAGTAAGTAAGTAAACTTTATTTGAATAGCACTTCTCACAGACAGGAGTCACAAAGTGCTTCACGTGCTTACATATAAAGTATACAAGCAAGAACAAGTAAAATACAGTAAAACATAAACTATGCTGAGACTTGCCTGAATGCAAAATAAAATGTCTTAAAAAAACACAACCCTAAACTACTAATGTCATAAAATAAAACAAGAAACAATACCAATCTTACTGCAGTAAAAACAAGTAACTGCCTATGCTAAAACTAGTTACTGTGATTAAAAAAACTCCTGAAAACCGGCTAAAACCATGTAAAATACAATAACAGAATAAACTATTCTCTCTCTACTTTCCTCTCTATTTCTCTCTCGTTCTATCATCAGTCTCTCTGACCACTGAACACTCCTCTCTCCTGTGACTTCTTAGCACCTCCCTGTGTTTATATTCCCGAAAGCGACAAATGATGACATCATCGACTTGAACGCCACCTCAGCTTGAAAGACGAGTCTTAGCTTTCAAAAAAAAAAAAAAAAAATTCTAGCCATAATAGTTTTTATTTTAGAGCAGTTTAAACAAAATTATGCTAACAGGGAACTTCTGGTGGCTGCCCACGGCCGATCCGTTTTTTAAGGGTTAAAACGATCAGAATCTTCATGAAAAAGGAGGATAAAGTGGTCTTAACACTTAACACTTAATGTAGTCACAGCTGCTGATGTTAAGAGCTGTGACAATGCAGCCACATTGAAAAAAGCAGAGATAACGGCAAATTTGTATTGTAAAATGTGATAGCTACAAGTTAAATTCCTCCGTCAGTAGGTGGCGCACTAACACTCACTTACTCAATTAGCATTAAGAACGCTACAGAACCGGCTAACCATTAATTAGCATTAGCCATTTTTTAACGTACATGTCCAGGAGGACAGCAGCAACCTCTGCGGGACTTTTGAGCCTCTTTGCTACCTTCACCTTCATCCTGCTTCGTTTTTTGTTTGCTTGAATGTGAGATGTAAGGCCTAATTTAAAGTAATCTGTAAAGTGCTCTATGTAGGTCACGGAGAGCCCTCTGTGTCGACGCAGAGCCTGTCGGAGAGCCTCTCCGTCGTCTCCGGCTGCACAAAATATGTTTTAAGTGTCAGTCACTCCATCAAGGGACGACGGAGACGGCAAGGGCTGTGATTGGTCTATCACTCTGTAAACACTAGCAGTGCCATTTTTAAACCGGCTAGCCTACAAAGACGCAGATATGAGTCCACCCGAACGTTTGGCTGAAGAAGTGAGGAAATACCAAAATCTCCCCATGGTCTTTATTTTTGCATCAACAGTTTCCGTTTCTGCGACAGACTGGCGACCTGTCCAGGGTGTACCCCGCCTCTCGCCTGATAATAGCTGGGATAGGCTCCAGCAACCCCCGCGACCCTGAACTGGATAAGCGGTACAGAAAATGACTGACTGATGACAGTTTCCGTTTCAATGTTATTCAGCTGCAGCAACGACAACAGTCTTTCTCTCTCAGACGCCGTTGCAGAGTATTCTCACTGTAACCGGGAGCAAAATAACCACCGAGGTTACTGACCATCGGCATCATACGAGGAGGTCAGTCTTGCGTAACGATCTCTACTGATTGGGCTGGAAATTGCACTGCGTATCCGGCACCATGATGGAGAACTATGAAGGCTGGGGGGGTCTCCGTGGTTACGCAGTTGGACAACACATTATGCAGTCGGAGAAGTATACTGTAGCCTTAAGGAAGATGCTATTTCTACACACAGCAATCGAGCTAGCAGCTCTGGACCTAATGCTAATGGCCAAGAATCTTGATGTTAGCATGGTTATCAGATGCACTGAAATTAGGGCTGTCAAAAAAATTAATCCAAAATTAATCCTATTGTCAAACAAAAGATGTCCTTTTTAAATACTACTGCTATATGCAGAAAATACATTAACTTTTGTTTTACAGCTTAAAGGCTAAAACCAAGCTACACATCTGGGAGTCGTCCAGGACTCAGACCTGAATTTCAGCTTCACATTAGGACAGTTGTGAAGTCAGCGTGTGAGGACGTATCAGCAACATTCTGGACTAAACTGCAGCTGTCTGAAGGACTATAGATATATATTATATTATTATTATATTATATTATTATATTATATATATTATACATGTAAGGACAGGGTTTCAGTAGTTTAGTCTACTAAAGATAAATGCAGAATTCCTGGTGAGACACCTTTAATCCTAAATGTGTTCTAGAAGTGAAAAAAGCAATGTAATTAATAAGGATTAATTTTTTGACAGCCCTAACTGAAATATTTACTTTTTTGGACCTGTCGGACCTCAGATTAGTCACAATATCTTTGAACACCTAATTCTAAGCCTTTCTCATCCTAACTGGAAATCAGAGAAACCACTTTTGTTAGCTGTAGTGTATCGTCCACCTGGACCTTACTCAGAGTTTCTGACTGAATTTTCAGACTTTTTATCAGATTTAGTGTTGAATACTGATAAAGTTGTCGTTTTGGGCGACCTTAATGTTCATGTTGACGATAACAATGACAGCTTAAATATTGCTTTTAAGTCTATGCTAGACTCAATCGGTTTTTCACAAAATGTTCACGAACCCACTCATTCTCATAATCATACTCTGGATCTTGTCCTGACGTATGGTGTTGACAGTGAGGAACTGAAAGTTTTTCCCCATAATCCTGTTCTGTCTGATCACTTCTTAATAACTTTTGAGTTTACTTTACTTGATTACACGATGGCTGAGAATAAATTCCATTACAGTAGATGTTTATCAGATAGTGCCGTTACCAAGTTTAAAGAATCTATTTCATCACTATTTCCTACAATGCCAGATGTTAACGTCACAGAAAGCATCTATTCAAGCTTTACTCCAGTTCACATTGATCAGCTTGCTGATAAAATAGCAGTTTCAACACGCACAGTACTAGATAATGTGGCTCCATTAAAAAAGAAGATCATCTGTCAGAAGAAGGAAGCTCCTTGGTTTAATTCCCAGCTGCGAGCTTTAAAACAGACATCTAGACGTTATGAGAGGAAATGGCGCATCTGGCTTAGAGGAGTCTCGCTTAATCTGGAAAGAGAGTCTAATTGTTTATAAAAAATTCTTACGTAAGTCTAGAACAGCTTACTATTCATCATTGATAGAGGAAAAAAGGAATAATCCCAGGTTCCTTTTCAGCACTGTAGCCAGGCTGACGAAGAGCCGTAGTGCTGTTGAGCCATGCATTCCCCCGACTCTCAGCTGTGACGATTTCATGAGTTTCTTTACAAACAAAATTGTTTCTATTAGAGAGAAAATCCATGACATCCTCCCAGCTACTAACAACATCTTACCCCCAGCAGGTTTAGAGACATCTGTAGATGCTGAATTATGTCTGGATCATTTCTGTCCTATACAGATATCTGAGTTAACCAAACTAATTGTGGCATCCAAACCTTCTACCTGCATTCTGGATCCCATCCCAACCAAGTTGCTAAAGGAAGTTTTTCCTTTAATTTGAGTTTTGAATTTGAGGTTTTCTTAAGCTGCAACTTCTAATCAGCAACATCCAAACAAATAAAAGCTTGAAATATATTTATTTGCATATTATTTATCTATACAATATGTAAATTGCAATGGAATAAACTAAAATAATTTAAAACAATTATGATAAATATAAAAAATGATACATGTATCTGTGCAGAGCCTCAGAAGTGTCCAGTTTATGAGGACATGGATCAGGAGTTACTGAACAGATGAAAACATCTGCAGCTCCGACATGGTCTCTGTTACGCAGGAGTTGCGAACTTTCGCACGATACCAACGTCTTCAGAGGCTCCCGCTGCCTCTGTGGTCCTGTGGTCCTGTTCAGGTGCTAAAATCCAAGTTAAAACGTGACGTTGGCAAAAAAGGGAAATAAAAAGACACAATTAATGGAGCTTTAGTTCTCATTCAGCTCCACAGTGGCTGCAAACTTTCATTTATCCAGAATATTTTACACCCGTGTTAAATAGTGGTTTGCTGTGGTGATTTTTATTGAGTCAACGATGAGAACTAAACACGCTGCCCTCACTGCTCATGAGAAATGATTTTGAATCAGATGTGTGCGTGTCCAGGATCGTCCCTCAGACGTTGCAGCCTTTTGTGCACAGAGCTGCAGTTTGCACCTGCTTTTCAGACGTACTAAAAAAGACGCAAAAAACCAGCAAGGCGATGGTCTCATGGTTGAGAAATCGCCCTGCGAGTGCTAAATTGATATATTTACATTATCTCCTCCCATTACGCGCACTTTTGCGTGTAAATATTGCACATTCATTGCAGAAAAAGTACTAAATGGATAAGAGACGCTATTCAGCACGTTTTAAAGACCGAACCCTTTTAGCTGTTAGTAGATCAGTTTATACATTTTCTAGTGTGTGCAGTGAGATAGCTCACATTTTTATACACGCAAACCTTTGATAGATCCGGCCCTAAGGGTAGAATGGGATGCAGAGCAACCAATTCAGGTTGGGGGAGGCAGACACCCTCTCTACCTTTAAGATCAGGCTTAAAACCTTCCTTTTTGATAAGTCTTATAGTTAGGGATGGCTAGCCTTCCCTTAGTTAAGCTGCTATAGGTTTAGACTGCTGCGGGACATCCATGATGCACTGGGCTCTTCCTTTCCCATGATGCACTGGGCTCTTTCTCTCCCACCATCTCTGCTCTCCATGTAGAAACCTGTGACAGTATTGCATCATTAACTGTGTTCTCCTCTCTCAGCAGATCTGGCTGGATAACGTTGCAGTGTTTGTTGGTCTCCCTTTCTATCCCCCCCCCCAGCCGGTCGAGGCAGATGGCCGCCCTACCTGAGCCGGGTTCTGCCGGAGGTTTTTCCTCCCTGTTAAAAGGGTGTTTTGCTTCCCACTGTCGCCACCCCTCCGTGCTTGCTCAGGATGGGGGATTGGACCGGGTCAAGTCCAGATTCCATCCAATCTGCTGGTTTCCTTAACTAGGCTATTATGAATCTGACCTGAACTTTTCTGTCTGTTGAGCGCCCTGAGGTGACACTGTCATGAATTTACGCTATACAAATAAAGTTGAATTGAACTGAAAACGTTGTAGTTATCACCTTTAATATGGCATACGTAGTAACTTTATTTATTCATTAATGTGTCAAAAAATTAACGTGCTGAATTCACAGATTATTCTCTGAACAGCCCTGATAAAAGTTCTGAATTTATTTGATGGATTTCTCTCTTTTTCCCTTTTTTTTTTTTTTTTTTGCAGTGATCCAGCAACTCCCTGAAATTATCTTTAGACCCCAAGGGGTCCAGACCCCAGTTCAAGGACCACTGATTTAAACTATTAACTATTAAGAAAATGCATTTATTTAAAATTATTTTTTTATTGGAGACAAAGTAAAACCTGCAGAGAAAAGCTGGGTCCATCATGGGGGAAACATATATAATAATAACAACAATACCACTACTACTAGTTATTTGTTGTGTTTTATTGCTGACGACACTCAACGTGCTTCCACTGGATCCATTATTCATCCACTCCTCATCATACCTGGCGATGGTAGTTATGCTTGAAAGTTTCCATCATCTCGCATTAAAGACTGAAAAAAATCATTCTGTGAAAATCGATATTGATTTTGTATTGTGGTTCAACAGAAATATTAAAAACAAACAAACAAATAAAACAAGTAAACAACCATACTAGGGTTCCTGAAGTAAAAATGTTATTGAGCAGCACTTTGAAACAATCACTGCAATCATGTGTTTCTGTAACGTCCAATCAGACGTCTGCACCTGCTGACAGGTATGTTGGTCCATGTTCATGAGAAAGATGCTCTGATGTGTCTGAGACAGTTTTTTTAAAAAAATTATTTCTTTAAACAAAATTAGAAACCAACATTTTATTTTATTGCATTTTATTTATTTATTTATCTTTATTCTTATTGTGTTATTTGAATTACTATTGTGAATTAAACCCTTTCTTTAATGGGAGGGGCACAGCTGTAGATGTGTAGCCACAACTGGCCTGGAGCAGACCGACGGAAACGCTGCAGCCAATCCATGCCATCCAAATGAAAAGGTTTCCTACAGTTTCATCAGAAAAAACGTATCAAATAATGATCAAACTACCAAAAAGTATCCTGATTATTACATTGTGGAAAGCCATCGTGTAGCTGTTGGGATGTTTTTAAGAACTAGAGAAAAAAAGATGTCAGAAACTTCAAATGATCCGCAAACCCTTTATTAGTCATCCTCTGGGCAAAAGCATGAACACATTTGAAAGCAGTCCATCTTTTGGCTGAGAAGATGTTTCAGGCTGGACCAAAGAACTAAATTTAGCATTTCTGAGTTAATCTTCTGCTTTAATTGATGAATACTGTGAACAGTCGCACATGGAGCAGAGCAGGACTGAGTATGTGGGAGTTCAGTGATGGAGGAAAATCCAGACGTGACATTTCAATTAAGCCCACCGACTGACAAACAAGTAGGAGGAATTCCAGGAGAGAAAACATCTATGTGAAATATTAAAAACTCTGTGTTTACGAGAGCCTGGGGACTAAACTGTCAAGCTGTTTCCTCAAGTGTCAAAAATATTCCTGTCCCGAGAACTGTCCTGCTGGATAACGGTTAAACAGACAGGACAGGGTTTGAAAACCGTGTGGCTTCCAGCTCACGCGTTAGAAAAACACTGTTCCACTGCGACACACCTGAAAGCAGGTGTACACAACGACCAGGGAGAAAACAAGCTCCTCCGTCACATCACACATCAAACTCAGCCAACTTAAATTAGACATGGCTGATGGGAATATACAGGGAGTGCAGAATTATTAGGCAAATGAGTATTTTGACCACATCATCCTCTTTATGCATGTTGTCTTACTCCAAGCTGTATAGGCCCAAAGCTACTACCAATTAAGCAAATCAGGTGATGTGCATCTCTGTAATGAGAAGGGGTGTGGTCTAATGACATCATCACCCTATATCAGGTTTATTAGGCAAACAGAATTATTAGGCAACTTCCTTTCCTTTGGCAAAATGGGTCATAGAGGGACCTGACAGGCTCTGAAAAGTCAAAAATAGTGAGATATCTTGCAGAGGGATGCAGCTCTCTTAAAATGTCCAAGCTTCTGAAGCGTAATCATCCAACAATCAAGCGTTTGCATGGTTGGTACGAATGGTTAGCATACATGGCTGTCACCTGGGAGTCTGGGGATCAAATCCCACCCAGGCCCTCCGCTGCACACATTGCCACATGTACATGGTGTTGAAATGGAAGTAAAAACTGTAGCTGAACTGCTGTTAAAGATCACGATGTAGAACTGAGCAGCCTGCCTGCAGCATAAATACTTTCACTAAAGTTGTATTGCCTTCATTCATTTGTTCATCCTGAGATATATTGGTTTGTCTTATTTTAAAATGTCAAATTTCTGGGACCAGGTCATGATTGATCACATTATCCAGCCAACGGCCGATGACGATGGCGAGGACTACACAATTTAAACTAGAGCCAGGATTGCTAGTTACTTTCGGCAGTTCATTGAAACAGGTAAGTCATGAGCCATCTGAGGTTTGCTGCTTGTATTGAAAATGCATATTAGTTGTCTATATTATATCATGCAGCTGGCCACTTAGTTTATCCTCGTTTAGCCAACAGCTGAAAGCCACAATGTAGGACTTGATCTAATCTGTATGATAGAGTATGTTAAATACAACTGTGGACTCCTAACTCTTCCATAGAGACACTGGTGTTATCATTAATATTAAGGCATGAATAGTTCATTTATATTTTTTGCTGATTTTTATTTTTCTAGTCCAGCAGACTCTCTTGTTGCATTTTTGAGGTTTTGGACCAGATAGAAGGTCCTTTCTGGGCAGCTCATCTTGGAGGTCAGGTGTGGTCGGTTTCCGGTGTCCGGGACCTGTTACCTGCGTATCCCTGGCCATTTCAAGAGCTACGAAGCGTTTAAAAATGCTCTGGAAGCTTCCATCAGCACTGTGGTTCTGGACTGCACTGGTTGCATATGGTCACTGTACGTTTGACCAAACAATTGCACCGACTCGTGACCTCTGGGACGTGTGTTATGTTGTTGAGCAGTTCCCCGTTTAAGAGCTTCAGATACCTGGCGCTGTTGGGTACTATCGGTTACAACCTCCTGTTACTGTACTTGCACAGAAAATGTTTTTCTGGAAGAGCATTTTATAGATGCACTTTCAACATTGGGCTTTTCTGAAAGCCCTGATGTGCCGAATAAAAACATTTTTCAGTAAATATGTTGAACTCAGCATGTATTTACTTGTAACTTCAAACAAAGAAAGGAAAACAAAACAAACAGAGCAAGAAAATGATGGAAAATTAAAACCTACCCTCCCACTCCCACAGACACATAAACGCGTACACGCATACACGGGACACACATGCACGCTCATACCGGCACATCGACTGTTGCTGAGGAGACGTGCATGGGACTGAGATCTGAGGTAAGGACAGGCTACCGTACTTTGGGGCCACAAAAACAAGAGGAGTCATGGTCCACAACAGCAGGGGGTGCGGCTGCAGGGACCCCCCAGGCAGATAGGGGCACTATATAGAGTCCTATGAAATCCGCGATCACAGAATCACGGAATTGAACATTAAAAACTGAATTTATTATAAACGTGGAAAGTCATGGAAATGAGCAACGATTGCCGAAAATGTGTTTTTTTCTTTATAAAAAGGGAAAGCTTTGCCCAGAAAAATGATCCAAGGTCCCCACGCGTGCTCCCCCCACTCCACGAGGAAGCCCCGCGGGGCGGCTTCACCAGCTTTCCTCCCGGTTATTCAGCCAGACCGACCTGCGTACCAGCGTTTGCTCTTTGTTTGATCACTTTTCTTGGTTGTTGTGCTTCTGCTGGTGAATTAAACTACAGTCTGTGAACGTCTTGTCATCCAGGTGTCACATACAGTAGTGGAAAGTGAGATTCTCTCCGGCTTGGTGCTGCAGGTTTGGATGCAACGCTGATGTTTCAGAATAAAACGTGATCCAGATTCTGCACAAAGTGTTTTATTTTAAAAATCAGCCGGATCAACTTTGCTTTCTATCGACTGACTTCCTTCCATCCGCTCTGATCTGGATGGACGCGGTTTCTAAGCAGCAGCATGCAGGACAGAGACGTTTCCCCATGATTATTAACCTGTGTGTCCGCTGATCTGACATGTGTTTCTTATGATCTATGTGGACCACCGTCTGTAAATTAGTGCTGTTCTGAATTATGTATTATTTACTATTGGCATTTTCTTTTTTTGATTGTTTAAACTTGTGCCATGTTTTTAACTTAAATATGTTTAAAAGTGTGAAAGCTTTCAAGTTCGTAATTATAACGGCATAAATGGGCTAAATTTAATGGCTTTATACACTGTATTGGTGTTAAATTTGTGTAAAATTGATAAAAATGGAATTCTCAAAAATTAAAAACGGAAAAACACCAAAATTGGGAAAATTTAAAACGGAATTTTAGAAAAATTAAAACAGATTTCAAAGGGCTCCAACTATACCAAGATGCAGCCACCCGGGCCAGAGCCATCCATGGGACGGCACGCCCATGGGTAGACCAAAGACAAACCCTGGTGTGATAGGCCTCCATGAGGAAACACTGGAGAAATGGACAAAAAACTGTGAAAGAAATATACAAGATTAATAAATGAGATAATATAAGTACAGTGAACTGACTGAAACAGTAAAATAGGGTAAAAAGCTATCAGGTATGGACTAAAGTAAAAGCTAAATTGAATTACAAAGTATAATAGTAAAACTCTAAGAAAGTAAGAGAAGAGTAATCTGCAGCACACCAATCACAGCATGGTGAGTTATTTATCATAGGACCAATGTTTTGATGACAAGCGACACATGGTCCTATAATAAAGTAAATCCTGCAGTGATTCGTGTGCTACATATTACTCCTTTCTGTTTCATGTCCTCTGTGAGCACCAACCTCCACCAGCGGAGGGGCAATAGACTCCCTCTTCTGTAGAAAATGAGAGTTGGAGCATAAAATGAATTAGAAAGGTTACACAAGTCAGTTGAAAGCCTAAAAATTTGAGTCTTGAGCCTCTTTTTAGTCAATATTTTAGTCATAGATAGGACTGCAAATAGCAAAGTGTGGCGTGTGACTGAAGTGGTTGTACGTTTTGTAAAATTGGAAATAGTCCAGTAAAGTAAAAAATCATCTGTACAGCACAGAGTAACCTTATATTCAGGTCACTTTCCACCTCTGAAAGCAGGCATGGCAAACTATGTGATGTGAACATAATCTGCACACAGTTTACCCCCTAATGACAAACAAAAATCACTGTTTATAGGTGGATAATGTTCAGCCTCAGCTGCAGAAACACATTTGTCAGAATAGTCTGCAGAGGGAGGGACTCAGATTCACGAAGGAAGCTCTGAGGTTTAAAACATCGCTTTGGCCTGCTTGAAGCCAGGGCATCCCTGTACGTTATATAAAATGGCAAATGTCAATATCTAACTGAAATTGGAGATGGTTATTAGAAGACACACCTGCAGCAGGCAGAAATGGAAATTCAAGTCGACTGCTCATAGTGACCGGCATGGATTGCTGTAACACAAGGGTTTCAGTCACATGACCCAGACATTTGTGCATATGTGAGTATATATATGAATATTCAGGCCAAGCTGTAGCCTGAATACGAGGTGGCACCAATCAGGAAGCCACAAACACGCATGTGCAGCATCGTAGCAAGACGCCCTCTTTGTTGAACAGAAACTCAGAGAATCCTAACCTATACACACTCTCTGAGGAAGAAACTAACACCTGCAGGAAGATTTCCTCAGAGACAAACAGCCATCAGCTAACAGACGTTTGCTCCAGAGTTCAGGAGATTTTTTTTTAAGCTCTAGAGGACGGCACGATGGGGAAAATGTGTTTGCGTTCAGCGTGGTTATGTTCAGCGTGGGAGTTTATTTGTTGTACTGGACGAATCAACTTGCCAGAAGTGGTTGGATTATAACTTCAGGAGCAGAAAAAAACTCAACTTTGTGTGTGAACTTCACTCCTGACAATTTCATGAATGTCGGGCAGTAAAGTGTTTTTTCTCGGGGATTATTTCTGAAACCCGATGCAGTTCCTGCTATAAAAACGCCTCATGGACAGACAACAATGCTAACTGTTAGCCTATGATTTGTGTTGGAAATTAGACGCATAAAAAACTAATATTTACACCAGATTAGTTTCTATAGTAGCGATGGGAACATATTTAGTTTATAAATGCCTGGATTTGACTTTTGGAACGTTTGAAAAGCATCATACAGCTGCTTTAAAAATTACAACTGTAGGGGGGACAGGTGTCCAAAATAAAGAAGTTACGTGGTTTGGACGCGTCGGTCTCCCCCATGAGGCTGAGCTTCCTTTCTAATATGGCTTTCTCTCCCTAAGAGGACGCTCCACACTGTTGCGGTGTTAACCTGTTGGTGAGCAGTGGAGGATGTGTGAGGCTCGGCCTCCATCACACACGAGGACCATCAGCTGTTTTGTTTTTTGAACCATAATTTGCTTCATCAGGAGACACATGTGCTGCAAAGCCCAGAATGAGGCTGCAAGCGGGGCAGAGACCCACCCGAGGTCCGCAAAAAAAAAAAAAAGAAGCAACGCTCATGACTCTCAGTCTGTCCGATGAATGAAGCCTTCAGCAGCCGAGAAGCCGACAGTTATTCTGGTTCATGTCGGGTCAACCAGGATCCAGATAAGCTTTGAATGGCTGTCGCCTGTTTCTGCGAGGGGGTCAATGTATAATTACGGGACATTTTGAGTTAGAAAAATTCTGGAAAAAAATGTCTTTATTTACAAAATATTCTTATCTTTCCTGATAAAGCATCCCTTAAATATTTTGTTTTTAGTCATTGCCAAGCTCAGGCATAATTGATTTCAGATATTTAGCTTTATAAACATGGTGTTTACTCATTATTTGGTCAACTAAGTTACAGACAAAACCCTTTTAATTTGAACTTTTTGTAAATGTCAGACATGTAAAAAAAAATCATCACCCTTGGCAGAATATGCGTCCATTTACCTACCTTTTCAATTAAAATCCCAAATTAATGAAGAAAATACACTTTTTGTTCAACTGCTTAAATTCATAATACTTTTTCTTGGTTAAATTATGCTGAGGTGTATGTTTGATTGCTAGTCAATTTCTAAATATTTACTTGGAGATTAGGGAACCATTGAAATATATATTTTAAAAAAACATAATGGTAACTTAACTGACAGCCCGGTATCATAGTTGACTGGACATGAGAAAGCAGGATGATGCATTTAACAAAAACAATTCTAAATTATATTAATTATTACATGGCAGCAAATATTTTAGTGCACTTAATGACATGACATAATGACATAAATTAGAAATACAGACTCACATGTGGTTACAAGGATCAATTGCAACATTATTAACATGCACACATAAGCTAGAGTACACAGTTCATACAACTCAAATCTCATAAATCTATCTACTGTACTTCCTGTTTCTGCTGGTGTGCCCCAATGTTCTGTTCTGGGGCCCCTCCTGTTTATTATCTACATCCTCCCTCTTGGCTCTATCCTCCTTAAACATCACATCAAATTCCACTGCTACGTGGATGACACCCAGCTCTACCTCTCTACTCACCCATCTGCCTCACTCCCACCAACCTCACTCACCCATCTGCCTCACTCCCACCAACCTCCCTCACCCATCTGCCTCACTCCCACCAACCTCCCTCACCCATCTGCCTCACTCCCACCAACCTCAGTCACCCATCTGCCTCACTCCCACCAACCTCACTCACCCATCTGCCTCACTCCCACCAACCTCAGTCACCCATCTGCCTCACTCCCACCAACCTCAGTCACCCATCTGCCTCACTCCCACCAACCTCCCTCACCCATCTGCCTCACTCCCACCAACCTCCCTCACCCATCTGCCTCACTCCCACCAACCTCAGTCACCCATCTGCCTCACTCCCACCAACCTCAGTCACCCATCTGCCTCACTCCCACCAACCTCCCTCACCCATCTGCCTCACTCCCACCAACCTCAGTCACCCATCTGCCTCACTCCAACCAACCTCCCTCACCCATCTGCCTCACTCCCACCAACCTCCCTCACCCATCTGCCTCACTCCCACCAACCTCCCTCACCCATCTGCCTCACTCCCACCAACCTCCCTCACCCATCTGCCTCACTCCCACCAACCTCCCTCACCCATCTGCCTCACTCCCACCAACCTCAGTCACCCATCTGCCTCACTCCCACCAACCTCCCTCACCCATCTGCCTCACTCCCACCAACCTCCCTCACCCATCTGCCTCACTCCCACCAACCTCAGTCACCCATCTGCCTCACTCCCACCAACCTCCCTCACCCATCTGCCTCACTCCCACCAACCTCCCCTCACCCATCTGCCTCACTCCCACCAACCTCCCCTCACCCATCTGCCTCACCCCCACCAACCTCCTCACCCTCTGTCTCCAAGAAATCTATTCTTGGTTTTCATCCAACTTTCTCAAACTGAACAGCTCTAAAACCGAAGTCGTCCTAGTCGGCACCTCACACTCTTTCTAAATCCAGAAACGTCTCCATTACCCTCCATGACTCACTGTCCTCCCCTCCCCTCAGGTTAAGAGTCTGGGTGTCGTCCTCGGCAGCACACTCCCCTTCCAGTCTCACATTAATAACATCGCCCGGCCCGCCTACTTCCACCTGCGGGACATCTCTCATCTCCGTCCCTCTCTCACTCCCCAAACTACCGCCATCCTTGTTCACAGTCTCATCATCTCGCATTGACTACTGTAATTCACTTCTTTTCGGCCCCCTAAATAAGTCTCTCCAGAAACTGCAGCTCCTCCAAACCTCTGCACCACGTCTGATTACTGGGACCCCCATTTCTCTTCATATCACTCCCATCCTGCAGCAACTCCACTGGCTCCCCATCAAACAAAGGATCATCTTCAATTTACTCCTCACTACATTCAAGGCCCCCCTCAACATGGCTCCATCTTACATCTCTGATCTTCATGTTAACACCCCTACCCGCTCCCTACCATCCTCCCAAACCTTCCAGCTTTCCGTTCCCCCAGCCTGTCTCCCAGCCGGGCATTTAGTGGCTTCGCTCCCCATCTCTGGAACTCCCCCTCCCCTGATCTCCATACAGTGGACTCCTTCCCTCTTTTCAAATCTCAAACCCTCCTGTTCCGACAGTCTTAGTCCACTAAGTCCATATGCATCTCCTCAATGTTGTTTTTCCCTGTTTTATTTCTATAGTTTTCTTTTCTGTGGTACCTCCCATGCTGGTGTTTTTACTGTTTTAGCTTCCTGTTGTTAATGTTTTATCCGCCTGTACAGTGTCCTTGGGTGCTTTGGATGTGCATGTGTGCATGCTTGTATGTTTGTATCTGTGTCTGTGTGTTTAGTCCTTTGCCATGAAGATATGGTCTGGCAATATCTGCTGACCTTTTTCTATTCAATTCAAGTTTATTTGTGTAGCACCAATTCATGACAGTGTCATCTCAAGGCACTTAAAGGTGGAGTCCTGAGTTCCCCCTGAAAATAAACGTTAGACTTGTGCAAGTGAAATCCATTTCAATCTGCACCTTTGGGCCTCTGCTCATGTGCAGTGGTGAGTTTGTTTGCAACTCTCTCTACCCCTGTATGTAATCCACCTTTTCCCTTTGTTCTGGTCTGGTCGGGACGTTTCTGGGTGGAGATTTCTGTTTATATCACCAGCCAATGACAGAGCTAAGAGCATGACACTGTGTGGGAATAAGCTCATGATTGGAGCAGACACAAGTCACTCCAACTCTGGAAGAAAAAACAACAGAGGCAGCGAAGAAAAGGAAGTACTCTCCGGAGAAGAGCATTAGATGGTGCTCGTTGGAAAACCAGAATTAATATTGGTTTGGCTTTTTACCTGCTTCTGAGCTTTGAAGGACATGCTTGAAGCTGAATAGCCCAAGGGGAGGGCACTCAGTTTGAATACCGTTGTTTACAAACAGAAACGATGGGGGGCTCCAGACTCTACCTTTAACAGACAGATAAATTCAGGTCAGATTCATAATAGCCTAGCAAAGGAAGCCAACAGATTGGATGGAATCTGGACTTGACCCGGTCCAATCCCCCTTCCTGAGCAAGCACAGAGTGGTGGCGACAGTGGGAAGGAAAACACCCTTTTAACAGGGAGGTAAACCTTCAGCAGAGTCCAGCTCAGGTTTTGCCAAGTATGCCTCTCTTTTTGCAGGATCTGCATCTCGCCGTGCACGGTAACAACACTGCTTTTCTGCAGCAGATAATTGTGGCATTTGCCTGAAAAACAAGTGTTCTTTCATATTTATTGCAAAGTATTTTATAGTTACTGTACAGTTAGAATATTAAATGAACTCCTGAAAACTATAAGAACATGTCATGAATGTCAGCTATGTTAGTCTTGGTCAACTAAGTTACTGTTGCAGGGTAACATAGTTGACAGGTAACCTAGATGACATTTTTGCTGTTTTTATGGTTAAAATCAAAATGGCTGCCTAGACCCAGACACCACATGGTATTTTAGATAGAGATTCTTCTAAATATTGTATGTACAACTGAGTAAAATTAAAATTTATTTATGAAGTCATTGTAGTAACTTTGTTGACATGTGACAAGTCCACACTTGTCCAAAGCACTAGTTTAGATGAAATAACTGAAAAGGTGGAGAGAGAACGTACCTTTGAGTCTTGCCAGTTTTCTCTTGAGGAGGAAATGACATCATGTGGAGCAGGTTGTGTATTTTGGATTAAACACTCTTCCTTGAGGGGTGTATTTGCTATGGGCAACTTAGTTGACAGTGACTTCAGGGACACAAATTCAATTTGTTGGTTTCTATTTAAAATGTGACATATTGTCCAAAAAGACACATATGTCACAATTAACTCAACTTAATGTAAGATAACGATTAAAACGGTTTTCCAATAAGCTTCTTTAACTATTGTTTAATTAATGAGATGGTGGGTATAATTATTTTGGGACACTTATTTACTTGACATTTCAGGGGTATCTTGTCATTTTTTTAAATAAATAAATTATTATTTCCATAATAAATAACCATGGAATTTGAGAAGATAAGATCATGAAGAACATAGAACACTTCGAAAATGTTCTTTTAATAAACATGTTTGCAAGATAAATCTCAGGGACAAGAAAACTCCCGCAATTATATATTGACCCGGGTAATAGTGACTTGTGCAATTTTAAATAAATAACCTAGCTCATAATGTTGCTTACGCTGAGTGTTTTTATTTGCTTGGATCTTGTAAATTAATTTATATCCCAAATTCTTAATTGAATTGTAGGCTGTGCATAAGTCAAACTGCATTTCTCCAAACTAGGTCTACCAGTCACAGAGATCCACAGAAACCCCCTATAAACTGGTTTTCCGCCAGAGAGAGTGGGGAAATATCCTTAACAATAAATAATAAAATAATAATAAACTATCTTACCTGTTTTAGAAAGTGGTGGCTGTAAACTCTGGCATTGTTAGACTCTGCTCCTCCCAACAGAAGGTGGAGGTTTAAAATCCACGTTTTGCAGTGTTGTTCTGTCAGTTTTTCACATTTTTCAACTTTGTGAACGACAGTTTCAGGTACTCCAAAAAAAAAAAAAAAAAAATTCCACACATTTTCCACACAGATGATACAGGCGACTTTCCTTCTGGCCCTCCGTCTGCATTTTGCACGTTAGCGTCTTATGAACGCAACGTATGGCGCAACCAACCTATTACAGCAAGACCGATTGTAAAGGTAACTTGTATACTCAGTTGATTTTGTGAACTTAGATGGTGTCCCAAATGGGGGAACATTTTTCTACCTACGGAAATCTACAATCTCACATTGATTCATATTTTCAATGCACTTAAGGGTGGAAAATTTTATGCAACCTCACCATTTCAGAAAGAAAACCTGTCTTACAGTATGAACAAACCTGGCTTAGGGAAACAAGACTCCACCCATTTCATGCTCAAGATTGTCCTCATTAAAGCAAGTCATTTAATTTTGAGGAGTTTATATTATTTAGCATATTTGGTTAGTTGCGTTATGCTACAGTACTTGGCAACACTTGTTCTTTCTGCATCGTATTTCCGACATGCGCTTATTCGTAAAATGACAAGTAAATCATTGCAAACATTTTGGGACGGATGAGAAGGACCTTGCCAAATGTGCAAAGAGACAAACAAGACATTTGTTGATCAAAGACTTCGTTAGAAGTTTGCATAGGAAAAGGAACAAGTCCATGACAGTACAGTTCAGGACAAAGCCAAATAAAAGAAACCTCAAAAAAGCTTTTGTGCTTGTTTTAATTTAAAACTCAAAAGATATGCACCACATAGATACTGAATAAAATCTGAAAGTATGTGTCAGAAATCCCACAGCAGAGGGCCTTCAATGAATGTTGCTCAGAGTTCATAAAAATACAAATAACAGTTTCCTTCAAATTAAAAGGTAGTACATCTTATGATATATCATGTAGTCGATCAAACATCTGTACAAGTCACAACGACAATAACTTTTCCTGGTGATGGTTTTGAACATATTGCTATTTTGACCGCTTCAACTGCTCCAATCTTAAAATAAATCACCAAATATAAAATGTACAAGCTCTTAATGTGTGTGATTTTCACTACACATGCTTCCACAGAAGACAGACGGGCTTCAGTGGAATACAAATGACTGGAATCGTGTCATGGTGACTGAACTTTAATCCGTGTTAACAGCATATTGTAGTGTTTCTGTGACGAAAGCCAGCACCTCCATATAAAGATTATAGCCATATGATTCCTCATCTGCTAGAGGGTCAATTAGATACTGAAGTGCAGACAGATCTTCATCAGAGATGGGCCCTGGAAATTCCAACCTGATCTCACAAAAATACGCGACATGAGCACGAACGGTTTTACTCATATACAGCCAGTTTAACAGTTAAAGTTCTTAAAACGGTGACATGATGAGGTCTATTCCAGTTTGGCCAGGGATCATTTTCATTTCTTTTTCTACTTTTTTTTTTCTTAGTTGAAATGCAATTAAATGCTTTTGGTAAGAACATAAATAGAGCTGGAGTTTACTACATTCATGTCCTTGTCTGTTATTTGATTTACCTAACCTTTAAAAGTATCGGAATCGAGAATTGATAGGAACCGGAATCGAAAGAAGGGAATCGAATCGGAGAGCGACGGTAGGACACGCCCAACTGGCTTCACTCTGGCCTATTCAGAAGTGACCGGATAATACGTCCATCTTTTATATACAGTCTGTGATTCCCTTGTGTTTCTTTGCTGAATTCTCCATGATACATTCAAAACATCCACTGTGTTCATGTCCGGTTCATTTCCGTTTGCTAGTACGTGACTCGGTGCTGCCACTAATTGTTGCGTCGCGTCCTGGATAGAAATCTTACTTACTGCTGTTTCTGAGCCTCTGGGCAGTGACGACTCAAAAATACGCATAATGAATGCTGGTGTGACATCAAAGTGTGTGAAAAACGCAGATTTTTAAGGTCTAAAAGTTCCGTTGTGGGTCTTAAATCCGTATTTGGTCTGATATCCAGCTCCTCGTAAGTTCGTACAAAAATAAGGTCGTTTTGTGGAGGAAACGGAAGTTGTGAGAACCCTTTTGCTCGTTGTATGTGTTGTCCTTGTCTATGGTGAATCCGAATGCTATGGTGCAATGTGAACGTGATCTCGGTCCGGAAGACCACCCCCACCCCGAGCCGAGTCCGCAATCGGACCCAGACTGGCGGCTTTCTGAGGTTTCCAGCCTCTGCGGGATTCTGGCAGACAAGCTGATTTTCACGAATCGGAGACACAGCACCTATGAGACCAGCATCTGATATGTTGGCGTGTGTTGGGTGAATCCACACCTGCGGCATCATCCAGGCGCGTGGTGGCTCAGTGTTTGTTCTGCTCTGTCAGATGGGGGAACTCAGCCGTCCTTCCATCCAGCCATCAGATCTGACTGACTGTTTTTCTGTGGGCTCAAAACTGTAATCATGTCACACACATGAACTCTGCTGCAGGGGTTTTCTGCCTCAGCACGGCTTATTCGTGACAACCTACAGATCCATGATTTATACCACTTATACTTTAGAATACAGTGATAATACATTTTATTTATAAAGTACTACATTTGGGAAACATGTCTCAAAGTGCTTCACAATAACACTTGAAAGATTTTTCTTGTTTCTAACTGGTTCTTGGCCACCTTCCACTGGTCCTTCACTGTGTTAAACCTTACCGTGATAATTTAGTAAGCGTGTATTAGATTAAATGACCTCCATCACTTCCTGATAACAGTATCAACAGGAAATGAGTTTTCATTTGGTGAACTGATTGCCGTGACTGAGCAGAATAAATGGTGCTGCTTCACGGGAGGCCGCGGACAGAAACCACAGCTCTAACATTAAGTGCTGTTGGCTTCTGGGGATTTTGCTCCTGTGTTGACATAAAAACCTTCATTTCCTGGCTGGATCGTGGCTGGAGCAGACGGTAGCGGTCAGGCCGACTAATCAAACAGCCTGACTTTATGGCTAAATGAATTTAATACCGACGACGGGGGTCGAGGGCTGAGTGGAGACCTTGGCTTCTGGTTGTAATGAGGACCACAACGAGCCATAAAGTTTATCACTTGACTACAGAGATTACTGTTCTTGTCAGTTACAGATTTATTATTTGGTGGGTGATTATGAAGGACACAGAATTAACATCCATGGATTGTAAACATCACCTGGTTCTACTACGTGACTGATAAATTTACTGTTTACACGTGGCCACGCAGATGCTACTGTCCACAAAGGCTGAGATTCAGTTTGAATAACGATTCAATGATTCAAGGATCTTTATTTGTCATTTTCCACCGTGTACTGTGGAGAAATGAGACGGCGTTTCAAGAGACTCTGAGGGCGCATTCACAAAGCTTTTTGATCGGAATCAGTCTGTTTGCTCAGAAAGCCCGCTTTGTTTGGGGGAGTTGTGAATGCACAAACAGACTCTGATCCGTACAAACAAACATACTCTGGGCCAAATGCTAACCAAGCTAGCTTAAAACAAACAGGAGCTAACGAAGATTAGCCCCTAAGCAGCGGGGTAAAGGTAAGACACGCTTATACTTGCTATTATCTGACTAAAAACCACTATTATGCTGCTCTGCTGCAGAGTGAGACGTTACCGAGCGCTAACAAGGAGCTAACTGTTAGCCTGTCAATCAAAAGGACACGCTCTTAATTATGTTCATTTCAAGATTAAATAACATCTAAAGAGATGAGTTCTAAAAAAAAACTTCACCCCCTCACAGTTGACATGAAGGTAAACTTGACCTATTAAACCTAAAATGATGTTTGAACCAGGCTTTAAACATTTTTATTTCTACTGTAAACATATTTATTTCTGCTGAGAACATTTTAATTTCTGCTGTAAACATGTTTATTTCTACTGTAAACATGTTTATTTCTACTGTAAACATTTTTATTTCTACTGTAAACATATTTATTTCTGCTGTAAACATATTTATTTCTACTGTAAACATTTTTATTTCTACTGTAAACATATTTCTACTGTAAAATTTTTATTTCCGCTGTAAACATGTTTATTTCTACTGTAAACATGTTTATTTCTACTGTAAACATGTTTATTTCAACTGGAGAACCATGCTGACATGCAGTAAATGCTGCTGCAGCTGGAGAACAAAACTAGAGAACAAAGAAAGATGAAGACACAGATGCAGCACTGAAGCAGTTTCTGAAAAACAGGTTTTACAATAAGAACAAACTGGTACTTCTTTTCAACAAATGTCTGAAAGCGGGTAAAAGCCAAACCAATATTAACCTGGTTTTCTAACGTGCACTATCTAAAGCTCTCACCTTTTCTTCGGTGGATCCACTGTTTTTCTTTTTTTTTTTCCTTCAAGAGTTGGAGTGACTGGCACCTGCTCCAATCAGAAGCTTATTCCCACACAGCGTCATGCTCTTAGCTCTGTCACTGTAAACGGAAGTTTCTACCCAGACCATAATAAGTGAAAGAGCGAATTACAGGCAGGAGGAGAGAGAGATGCATTCAAACGCACCACTGCACACGAGTAGAAGCCCAAAGGCGCCATTAGAGACGGATTTCACCTCCTCAAGTCTAACATTAATTTTCAGGGGGAAACTTCAGACTATACCTTTAAAGAAGTTTCAGTCCAATTCACTTCACTTCAATTGGACAGACAAAAATGTTCGATTAAACAGGAGGAAAACCTCCATCAGAACCAGAACCAGGAAGGAAAACCTCCATCAGGACCAGAACCAGGAGGAAAAACCTCCATCAGGACCAGAACCAGGAGGAAAAACCTCCATCAGGACCAGAACCAGGAGGAAAAACCTCCATCAGGACCAGAACCAGGAAGAAAAACCTCCATCAGGACCAGAACCAGGAAGGAAAACCTCCATCAGGACCAGAACCAGGAAGGAAAACCTCCATCAGGACCAGAACCAGGAAGAAAAACCTCCATCAGGACCAGAACCAGGAATGAAAACCTCCATCAGAACCAGAACCAGGAAGAAAAACCTCCATCACGACCAGAACAAGGAAGGAAAAACCTCCATCAGGACCAGAACCAGGAAGAAAAACCTCCATCAGGACCAGAACCAGGAATGAAAACCTCCATCAGAACCAGAACCAGGAATGAAAACCTCCATCAGAACCAGAACCAGGAATGAAAACCTCCATCAGGACCAGAACCAGGAAGGAAAACCTCCATCAGAACCAGAACCAGGAATGAAAACCTCCATCAGAACCAGAACCAGGAAGGAAAACCTCCATCAGGACCAGAACCAGGAAGAAAAACCTCCATCAGGACCAGAACCAGGAATGAAAACCTCCATCAGAACCAGAACCAGGTATGAAAACCTCCATCAGAACCAGAACCAGGAAGGAAACCCTCCATCGGGACCAGAACCAGGAAGGAAAAACCTCCATCAGAACCAGAACCAGGAATGAAAACCTCCATCAGAACCAGAACCAGGAAGGAAAACCTCCATCAGGACCAGAACCAGGAAGAAAAACCTCCATCAGGACCAGAACCAGGAATGAAAACCTCCATCAGAACCAGTACCAGGAATGAAAACCTCCATCAGAACCAGAACCAGGAAGAAAAAACCTCCATCAGGACCAGAACCAGGAAGAAAAACCTCCATCAGGACCAGAACCAGGAATGAAAAACTCCATCAGAACCAGAACCAGGAATGAAAACCTCCATCAGAACCAGAACCAGAAAGGAAAACCTCCATCAGGACCAGAACCAAGAAGAAAAACCTTCATCAGGACCAGAACCAGGAATGAAAACCTCCATCAGAACCAGAACCAGGAATGAAAACCTCCATCAGAACCAGAACCAGGAAGGAAAACCTCCATCAGGACCAGAACCAGGAAGAAAAACCTCCATCAGGACCAGAACCAGGAATGAAAACCTCCATCAGAACCAGAACCAGGTATGAAAACCTCCATCAGAACCAGAACCAGGAAGGAAAACCTCCATCAGGACCAGAACCAGGAAGAAAAACCTCCATCAGGACCAGAACCAGGAATGAAAACCTCCATCAGAACCAGAACCAGGAATGAAAACCTCCATCAGAACCAGAACCAGGAAGGAAAACCTCCATCAGGACCAGAACCAGGAAGAAAAACTTCCATCAGGACCAGAACCAGGAATGAAAACCTCCATCAGAACCAGAACCAGGTATGAAAACCTCCATCAGAACCAGAACCAGGAAGGAAAACCTCCATGTGGACCAGAACCAGGAAGGAAAACCTCCATCAGGACCAGAACAAGGAAGAAAAACCTCCATCAGGACCAGAACCAGGAGGAAAAACCTCCATCTGGACCAGAACCAGGAAGGAAAACCTCCATCTGGACCAGAACCAGGAAGGAAAACCTCCATCAGGACCAGAACCAGGAAGAAAAGCTCCATCAGGACCAGAACCAGGAAGGAAAACCTCCATCTGGACCAGAACCAGGAAGAAAAGCTCCATCAGGACCAGAACCAGGAAGGAAAACCTCCATCTGGACCAGAACCAGGAAGGAAAACATCCATCAGGACCAGAACAAGGAAGAAAAACCTCCATCAGGACCAGAACCAGGAGGGAAAACCTCCATGTGGACCAGAACCAGGAAGAAAAACCTCCATCTGGACCAGAACCAGGAAGGAAAACCTCCACCAGGACCAGAACCAGGAAGGAAAACCTCTATCAGGACCAGAACCAGGAGGAAAAACCTCCATCGGAACCAGAACCAGGAAGGAAAACCTCCATCAGGACCAGAACAAGGAAGAAAAACCTCCATCAGGACCAGAACCAAGAAGAAAAACCTCCATCAGGACCAGAACCAGGAATGAAAACCTCCATCAGAACCAGAACCAGGAATGAAAACCTCCATCAGAACCAGAACCAGGAAGGAAAACCTCCATCAGGACCAGAACCAGGAAGAAAAACCTCCATCAGGACCAGAACCAGGAATGAAAACCTCCATCAGAACCAGAACCAGGTATGAAAACCTCCATCAGAACCAGAACCAGGAAGGAAAACCTCCATCAGGACCAGAACCAGGAAGAAAAACCTCCATCAGGACCAGAACCAGGAATGAAAACCTCCATCAGAACCAGAACCAGGAATGAAAACCTCCATCAGAACCAGAACCAGGAAGGAAAACCTCCATCAGGACCAGAACCAGGAAGAAAAACTTCCATCAGGACCAGAACCAGGAATGAAAACCTCCATCAGAACCAGAACCAGGTATGAAAACCTCCATCAGAACCAGAACCAGGAAGGAAAACCTCCATGTGGACCAGAACCAGGAAGGAAAACCTCCATCAGACCAGAACAAGGAAGAAAAACCTCCATCAGGACCAGAACCAGGAGGAAAAACCTCCATCAGAACCAGAACCAGGAAGGAAAACCTCCATCTGGACCAGAACCAGGAAGGAAAACCTCCACCAGGACCAGAACCAGGAAGGAAAACCTCTATCAGGACCAGAACCAGGAGGAAAAACCTCCATCAGAACCAGGAAGGAAAACCTCCATCAGGACCAGAACAAGGAAGAAAAACCTCCATCAGGACCAGAACCAGGAGGAAAAACCTCCATCTGGACCAGAACCAGGAAGGAAAACCTCCATCTGGACCAGAACCAGGAAGGAAAACCTCCATCAGGACCAGAACCAGGAAGAAAAGCTCCATCAGGACCAGAACCAGGAAGGAAAACCTCCATCTGGACCAGAACCAGGAAGAAAAGCTCCATCAGAACCAGAACCAGGAAGGAAAACCTCCATCTGGACCAGAACCAGGAAGGAAAACATCTATCAGGACCAGAACAAGGAAGAAAAACCTCCATCAGGACCAGAACCAGGAGGGAAAACCTCCATGTGGACCAGAACCAGGAAGAAAACCTCCATCTGGACCAGAACCAGGAAGGAAAACCTCCACCAGGACCAGAACCAGGAAGGAAAACCTCTATCAGGACCAGAACCAGGAGGAAAAACCTCCATCAGAACCAGAACCAGGAAGGAAAACCTCCATCAGGACCAGAACAAGGAAGAAAAACCTCCATCAGGACCAGAACCAGGAGGAAAAACCTCCATCTGGACCAGAACCAGGAAGGAAAACCTCCATCTGGACCAGAACCAGGAAGGAAAACCTCCATCAGGACCAGAACCAGGAAGGAAAGCTCCATCTGGACCAGAACCAGGAAGAAAAGCTCCATCAGGACCAGAACCAGGAAGGAAAAGCTCCATCTGGACCAGAACCAGGAAGGAAAACATCCATCAGGACCAGAACCAGGAAGGAAAACATCCATCAGAACCAGGAAGAAAAACCTCCATCTGGACCAGAACCAGGAAGGAAAACCTCCACCAGGACCAGAACCAGGAAGGAAAACCTCCACCAGGACCAGAACCAGGAGGAAAAACCTCCACCAGGACCAGAACCAGGAAGGAAAACCTCCATCAGGACCAGAACCAGGAAGGAAAACATCCATCAGAACCAGAACCAGGAAGGAAAACCTCCATCAGGACCAGAACCAGGAAGGAAAACCTCCATCAGGACCAGAACCAGGAAGGAAAACCTCCATCTGGACCAGGAAGGAAAACCTCCATCAGAACCAGAACCAGGAAGGAAAACCTCCATCAGGACCAGAACCAGGAAGGAAAACCTCCATCTGGACCAGGAAGGAAAACCTCCATCAGAACCAGAACCAGGAGGAAAAGCTCCACCAGTGGAGCTGCTGGTGGTGTTCCTCCTGCAGGCTGTGCAGTGAGATAAAGTGGGTGGGGCTCGTCATTACCAGATGTGCTGCTTAAAGGGGAAGTTCTGTTTTTAAGCTGGATCTTCCAGCATGAATCCGTTCATTTCCTCATCCAGACAGTTTTGGTGTAACGTGAATTCCTTCAGCAGATATTTAGATCCGCTCCAGATCAGCGTGTCCGATATAATGGCAGTGATGTGACGATCGCGCGCAGCCTCTTAATGAGGCATTATCTGCCACAAACTGCTTCATCTCACCGATGTTTGTTACCAAACATCAGTCGGACCCCCCTGCTAGCTTGAAGCGGCTTTACTTGCTTATTTGTGGTGATCCATCTTCGCTTTTAGCTCGTCAGAAACCATCGGTGCCGTAGCGTTAGCTTCGTCTCTCTCCATTAATGGTCTACGGTCCATCTTCGGCCTCTTCTGAAATGTCTCTCTTACAGACAAATATTAAACATTTACGGTCGGTGTGTGGCCTGTCTCATCCTACAGGACAGCTTTACATCAGTTCGTCCCGTACATCTACAAATCTCATTTTCTAGTGGGTGGGGCTTGTGTTCAGGGGCGCTCAACAGCCCGGAAAGTACGGAATACATAATGCTGCTTAGACGTCGTAACTCTGCTCCAGGATTTCTACACAATTAAACAATTTCTAACAATGAAAGTAATTAAAAACATTTGAAGTTTGGACTAAAATAAAGACAGACTACTTTTATTCAGTTGTACTGGTGTAAACCTCTGTTAACATGGTCAGAAATACTCAGAGGAGGATGAGCTGGTCTTGTGAGTACAATCATTTCTATTCAGACTCACGCTTAGATGAAAGGATTACACCAGATTAGATTACAGAGGACGATAATGGTCTGGGGAAGGAGAGGGAGTCACTGCAGTTACTACACACTAACTGGATTAAGAATCACTTCATAATGAATGAGATACCTGCAGAGACAGGAAATCTTTTAATTACAGTTACCCAAAAGTTCATTTTTGTGTTCTCAGACACAATAAGTCTCATTCCTTATAGTTTTCATCCTTCAGGGATGTTGAAGATTTGTTAAAATGCCTTTACTGTAAAACGCTTTTGCAGACTGAAGGGCCAGAAATGTCACGGTGCTCCTCGTGTTTTCTCATCGCAGTAATTATCCTGTTGTGGAGAGCACGCTGCCTTTAAGAGCTCTTTCTCTGTCAGAGCACAATGCACCTCTCTATTAGGGCTGTAATTGTAATGATCTTAGTGTTGCTCTCCAGCAGGAGATTATAGTTTGTATTGTCTGAATCTGCAAGGAAAGGACACAGCTATGCAAATAATCTGCTCTCTTGTTTTAAAAAAGGCATTTTCCATTTTCATAAAAAAGAACTGTTACAGAGTTAAACTTCAGATACTGGAGCAAAATCAAGCATGTATGCAGAAGAACAAAGAAGAAGCTTTGGGGGCTATTACAAGGCACACGGGATTAAAGGTGCCATGCGCAAGTTTAAAAACACAACGTAACTTTTAGACCTAAAAAATCTGCGTATCTGACTCGTTCTGATGTCGCACCAACATCCATTATGCGCATTTTCGAGCCGTCACTGCCCAGAGACGTCCCGGGGCTCAGAAACAGCAGTATGTAAGATTCCCATCCAGGACGCGACCGTGACGTTGCAACAGCGCGTCACTTACGAGCAAACAGACATGAACACAAGGCCGTAACTAGCTATGACATACCCGAGGTAAATACCTCGATTAATATTCCCCCTCCCCCCCAAAAAAGGAATGAAAATCTAATTTATGGAAAGATCGCACATTATATTAACCGCTATACTAGCTGACAATCAGGAGTGTTTATAGAATAAAAATAAATACGAGGTCTCCTCCTGACCTGTGGTGTTACACATCACGCCGCAGCGCGTCACGTTTACCGGCGGCCTTCACGTTTCAGTTTTCAGGTGAAGAAGAAGAGATTCTCCGCGCGGGAAGCGGATTTGCGAATTAGAGGATGGTAGGGGAAGGTAGCGCCTTTCTCCTCTCTGATTGGCTCATTCGAGCCTTAGGTTTAGGGAAAAAGGACGGGGGAAGTGTGTAGGTTGGTCACCGTGAGATGACACTTCAGGGCCAAATGAACTAGCCAATTGGGGAGAGGCCGTCTAACCAATCAGAGGCATAAAGAGGCGGGACATTCCCCTACCTTCCTCTAAAAACCTGAATGAGGTAGGACCAAACGCACTCGCCAGTACGCGCATCTGTCATAATAGTTCAACTCGGGGGGGGGGGGGGGGGGGGGGGTTCACCTCAATCTCATTGTCATCTTATCTCACTAGCAATCGTTATCTAGCCGAATGTCAGAGAAGGACAGAGGGACACCTCTCTGTTCTGAAACACAGCTGCCCCCCCAACCCCCGCAGCTGTACATGTTGCTGAACCGGGTGACGTTTGCATTCTCTGCGTAACTGTTCCTTGTCTGTAAAATGCGTGAATCTGTCCCACGATCTCCCCCTCTCAGAATAAACCAAACACTTTTTTTCTGTCTCTCTCTCCCCCCGCTGAGCCTGAGTCGGGGGCAAGCCTGCAGCTAGTGATGGGAAGTTCGGCTCTTTCGACTCCCGAACGGCTCTTAATTTAAAATATTTGCAGCCCTATATTTTACATGATGTGCGTTCAAAACACTGGTGGGGTTGATCCCTGGTTTACATCCAGTTGCTAGTGAGTGACGCGGTGCTGCAGCCAATAGTCGGCTGCAACGTCACGGTCGCGTCCCAGATGGGAATCTTACATAGTGCTGTTTCTGAGCCCCGGGACGCCTCTGGGCAGTGAAGGCTCGAAAATGCGCAAAATGAATGTTGGTGTGACATCAAAACGAGTCAGAAACGCAGATTTTTAAGGTCTAAAAGTTACGTTGTGTGTCTTTAAAATTCTGTGCATTTATTCTATCTTCAAACTTTTTGTTAATTTGATAGCGACAGTACATATTAATGATAATATGTGGCAACAGAGGTAAACATGTTGGATTATCATTAGCAAGCTAATTAGCATCAATAGACCCTTGGCAGGTGAAGAAAAGATACACAATACAATAAAACAGCAAAATTCAATTTTAAGGTGTCACATGGTTATGATAAAAGACAACGCAATGCAATGAAAATAATTTTGTACAATAAAGAAAAAGACTGATAGGCCTATGAGAGTTCACTGTAAGAGAGTCATAAGTGATACTCTTGTTTCTTCTCTTGTGACGAAAAGGCCACACGGCCTCATCTACATCACATTCAATATTTTTCCTGTTGATGCACCTAGGGAAAAATCTTCGAGCATGCCTGATCCATCCTTGACATGCCTCTGCATCTGTTTCTTGGGCAGCAGCAGTCATTGCATTGAGCAAGGGCATCTGCTCATAGGTACAGTGATCGGATACCTTCCATCTCCATGCACTGAAGAATTCCTCTATAGGATTCAAAAATGGAGAGTATGGAGGAAGAAATTGCACCATCATCCTAGGGTGCACCGCAAACCACTCATTCACTACACAAGAGTGGTGGGATGCCGCATTGTCCCAACATTACCTGTTCTCCAGTCAAAAACTTCTTTCACTGAATGCATGTTTCTATTTAGAACAGCTTGGACTCTGTCCGGCCTCTCTTATGGGCCTTTTCCACCAGCACAGGTCAGCTCAGCACAACTCAATTCAACTTGGCTTGGTAGCTTTTCAATTACAATCCATTACCCCGATCACAAGTGGGCGGGGTAAACATAAAGCTGCTGTGACGTACTAGATTATGCAACGTAAACAGCAGCAACAGTTCACTATCCCTACCAGTAGGTGGCGATAACGTACCTCATGGATTGTGCGCCAGCCGGCAGTAAAACAGGACCAGGAAATGGAGGAGGGGGGACGGAAGATATTGTTACTTGCGCTGGTTTTGGAAGAGTTCAGATAGCTAAGTTGGTAGCACACCTGACTTTTAACTAAAGGGTCCTGATTTCACCCTTTTCAGGCGAACAATATTCTTTTATATTTCCTCCATGATCCCGTTGAGAATCTGAAACCACTCCCTCACTAACTAACTATCTATCTATTTATCTATGTATCTATCTATGTATCTATCTATCTATCTATCTATCTATCTATCTATCTATCTATCTATCTATCTATCTATCTATCTATCTTATCTAATGTAATCTAATTGTTGAGAAAGAAATAGAATATTGTTCACCTGAAAAAGGACTTGAACCAGGACCTTCGGATTAAAAGGTAAATGTGCTACCAACTGAGCCAGCTAAACACTTCCAAAACCAGCACAAGTAAATATATCATCCGCCCCTCTCTATATTCCTTCTTCTTGTCGTCTTCCTCTGCTCTTGTTTTTACTGGCGGCTGGCTAACAATTCATGAATTGCGTTACCGCCACCTACAGGTAGGAAGTGTGAACTGTCGCTCATTTAATGATGTCACTCTCTGACCCTCTCATCTGATTGGCTAACCCCTTGGCCAATAGGTGGCATGCAGTGAGATGACGTTAGAGATAGCTTGGCTCAGCACGCTCAGAACCTCATCAGAGGAGGTACAGAAACTGTATCACCTCAGCTCAGAAAACCCAGAGTAGAAAAGGCCACGCACCGAGGAGAGGTGAGGAGAAATGTGATGGTGGAGCTCCGGGTCCGGCTCAGATCCCACAGTCCAGGTCAGGCTCAGGTCCGACAGTCCGGGTCCGGCTCAGATCCCACAGTCCGGGTCAGGCTCAGATCCCACAGTCCGGGTCCGGCTCAGATCCCACAGTCCGGGTCCGGCTCAGATCCCACAGTCCGGGTCCGGCTCAGATCCCACAGTCCGGGTCCGGCTCAGATCTCACAGTCCGGGTCAGGCTCAGATCCCACAGTCCAGGTCAGGCTCAGGTCCGACAGTCCGGGTCCGGCTCAGATCCCACAGTCCGGGTCAGGCTCAGATCCCACAGTCCGGGTCCGGCTCAGATCCCACAGTCCGGGTCCGGCTCAGATCTCACAGTCCGGGTCAGGCTCAGATCCCACAGTTCGGGTCAGGCTCAGATCCCACAGTCCGGGTCAGGCTCAGATCCCACAGTCCGGGTCAGGCTCGGATCCGATAGTCCGGGTCAGGCTCAGATCCCACAGTCCGGGTCAGACTCAGATCCCACAGTCCGGGTCCGGCTCAGATCCCACAGTTCGGGTCCGGCTCAGATCCCACAGTCCGGGTCAGGCTCAGATCCCACAGTCCGGGTCAGGCTTGTCAGCTGTCAGCGCTGACAGTCCACCTGTCAGCGCTGCTGCTGCTTCAGAGTAGAAGCAGCTGGATGATGCATTTCTGAAGTAGATTCTGCTGTTTGGTCAGACACGAACATTGATAAATCAGACGTGGATCCAACCATAAGATCATTTTTACGATCATATGCGCTCATTTCCACGCTGGTTTGGTAAATAGGGACCACTGACTTTTTAACGCTTTAAATGGTGTCAAGCCTGGTTCAGCACCAAATGTCACGTCACTCAGCAGAGACCGATTAAAGTGCTGGTGACACGACCTTAACTTAAAGTAACTTTGCTGTACAACACCACACCAAGACTAAATCAGTAGTTCTGTTTAGGTAGAAGTTAATCAGACGTGTATTTACGTAAATATCCGATGTTTAGGATTCACGGCTAAGTGCTAATAGCTTTCCACTAGCAAACCTAGCATCTGTCATGTGACTCAGCCAGATACAGAGTTGCGATCTACTCATTGAGTTACATGTATAATCTAAGCATGGAAAACATGAAAGATGATCCAGAACAGCTGGATGGAACTGGTTTGTGTGCTGGATCATCATCCAGTTCAGCAAAGTGATGATGATGATGATGAATTTGGGGAAATCACATTTTACAAGCTAGAACGGGAGTAGAACTGTAGCAGCTGCCTACAGTCTGTCTCCAGCCTCAGCTCCACTGGTTCAGATAAAAGCCTGCAAGACCACACCGAGGGAACCAGAACTGTAAGGAGCGACCCAGAACAGCACAAGCAGAACCAGAACTGATAAGGAGCTGCACCGGTTTGATAGAGCCAGGCGTGTCAGAGACACTCGTTCCCTGCGTTAGCCCGCGGTAAATAATTAGCCTTTAAAAAGCAGCAGCTGTCTGTCCGTACAGCAGCTGAATGATGATCTGATTAACCTGTTATTTTAGCATACCGCTCACAGGATGCCATGTATTTTTCATAAATAAATATGTATTTTGCTGAGTGTACATTCTAAGTACCTACACATGTTATACACCATTGGAAAGCTGAGATTATTGAGATTACAGTGATCTAAAGCATTCTGCAATCATAACTGTAGATTCAAAAAACACTTACTTCAAACCATCTACAAATACAAAAGTTTATGTATTTTACCTTTGAAGCTGTACTTTAGTCCAGTAACAGGTAATACTGCAACAAAAACGATCCTATTTTATCAGCAAAGGTCCATTAAAAGTATTCCAGAAAAATAGTTGGTCCCTAACCAGTCTTCCATCCATAAGGGCCCATTCACCCCGGCCATATGCATTGATAATATCCATCTGATGCACATATATTCCATATATTTTCCACCGCAGCGCCAGTTAACCACATCCTGTTAGCCGCTAAGTGCTATCACATCGTCTCTGAGCTCTGACATTTTGATTGACATATCATTTCCTCCAATAGACCACTGTTTACTCTCCGTGTATGGCACAACAGTCAATGAAGACAGGTGTGTGAAAAAGTGCCCGCCCCTATTCCTTCGTCTTAAGCTGAAGCCACGTGCGGTGAATTTTACAAATGGACAGATTGAACAGCCAATAGAATTGTGAATACACCGATATGCTGGTTGATGGCTTAGGCCCTCCCCCTCCCCCACTCAGGAGCTGTGCTGCAGTGCGAAAGAGATGCTGCTCACACAGGAGAAGTTTTGTTTGGAGAAAATGTGTTTGTTCTCTGTTACTCTTTGTCAGTAATACTTACAATAAATCTAGATGTAGGATAAGATCGTCCCAACTGGAACCTTTCATTTGAGCCTAATGCTGCGTTCCATTTGAACTCTGAAGTCGGAAATTCCCAGTTCCGAGTGGGAAGTTTAAACTTGAACGGCCCCCCGAAGTCGGATTTCCCACTTGGAAAGTCGGATAATCATCACAGCTCCGAGTTCAGATTTAAAGATGGCCGCGCCCTGTGTTAGCAGTTTTAGAAGCTCCTGTAATGTTACATTTATTTATACTTCTTGACCAATATTTTGTTGCATATATCAGTCATACACGTAGTATTGGTTTATATAGATGTGGGGGGAAGCTGCTGTAATGTAATTCACATTTTTCATGTTGTATATGTGAACTACAACGCCAGCTGTGCTAACAACGGCCAATAACAATAGCCTTAGCAAACACGTTGCTGTGCTAGGCTGCTAACTGGTTTTCCGACCAGTGAGCTGAAAAGCAAATTGGTCGGGTGTGTTGTCACCCCCCAGTTCCCACTTCCCAGTTCCGAGGAAAATGGAACGCAGCATAAGATCATGACTGTAAGTTGAAGCTTTCCAGAATAAAAGCCAACATATGACTTATGGTTACCAAGAGTCTCCAGATGGCACCCTTAGTTCGCCCAGTCCTATCTTTGGAAATACCTCTGTAAAATACTCATTTCATGCGAGGCCGGATATAGGCATGGGCAAGGAGGGGCAATGCCCCCCTAAATACAATAACTGCCCCCCCTCCAAACATGATGTCATGCAAAAATCCCAAATTGAAAAATAGGGGATTATCACGCTTACCGGAAGTTGCCGGCTTTTGACACTTCCTCTTCCGGGCCATGTTAACGACAGCCGTTCCTGCTCTGTTATACTGTTTAAATCGGATAAACTCCAAACATATTTAAGTTTTCATTCTAGACTGAAGTGATACTGGATCAAAAGCTGGATCAAAGCGATCGATTTGCCGCGGTGAAGGGCCGAACTTTATAATAAAAACACACCTTTGTTTGTCCCCGGTGGGAGCACGACACCGGCACTTCACAGCATGCTAGCATTAGCCAGCTAACGTTTACTGACGTGCTTAACATTGTGCGTCTTAAAACACACAAACATCTGAAAATCGGGTCTGTACCTCCCCGTTTCCAGTGGAACAACTGGGGACTGCCAAGAAAGGAGACGCTTTCAGATGCTTGTGTGTTTTCAGCCGCACAAAGTTAGGCATGTTATCGAGCTGGCGAATGCTAACCTGCTAACACGACTGCGCAGTCTGCCGGCCACAAACAATCGTGTGTCGTTTTATTATAAAGTTCGGTCCGCGGCGAATCGGTCGTTTTAATCCACTTCTTCCTTAGCATCACTTCAGTCTGGAATGAAAACTTGGCATTGGCGTTTATCCGATTTACAAAGTTTAACAGAGTAGTAGCTGGCGGACTATTGTTAGCAGGTTAGCATTAGCCAGCTTGATGACGTGGCTAACTTTGTGCGGCTGAAAACACACAAGCATCTGGAAGCGTTTCCTTTCTTGGCAGTCCCCAGTTGTTCCACTGGAAACGGGGAGGTACAGACCCGATTTTCAGATGTTTGTGTGTTTTAAGACGCACGATGTTAAGCTCGTCGGTAAACGCTAGCTGGCTAATGCTAGCATGTTGTGAAGTGCCGGTGTTGTGCCCCACCGGGGACAAACAAACGTGTGTTTTTTTATAAAGTTCGGCCCTTCACCGCGGCAAATCGATCGCTTTGATCCAGCTTTTGATCCAGTATCACTTCAGTCTAGAATGAAAACTTAAATATGTTTGGAGTTTGTCCGATTTAAACAGTATAACAGAGCAGGAACGGCTGTCGTTAACATGGCCCGGAAGAGGAAGTGCCAAATGTTTCAACTTCCGGGAACCGGAACGCGGAAGCGTGATAATCCCCTATTATTTCAAGGAAAATGGTCAGAGCGCATTCTGCTCGCTCGCTCACTCACTCACTCTCTCTCTCTCTCTCTAAGTAGCTACTGATTGGTAGCTATGGTAGGTACATAGGAAGGGTGTGTCCAGTCCGGCCAGTCGCTTCACTTTCTTCTGGTCATCCTGAGCTCCGTGTCTCACTCACGGTCACAGTCCAGCACACAGACATGCTGCCGTTAGCTCAGCCACTGTTTTGAGATTTTTTTCGCCCTCTGTCACAAAATTATTTGGTTACTCTTTCTCTCAACATGTTCTCGTTCTCTCTATATGTCTCTTTTATCGCTCTCTCTTTTGTAATTTGAATAGTCGAGTCACTATGCGCAGATTTCTGGTTGCTAAAGCTAAAGCTAGCACAGCGAAGCTGCCGGTAGCAGAACTGCGGCATTAGCAGCAGCAGAGCGATCGTTACTGCTCCTCCATAGTGACTCAGCACAAATTCTAACTGTTCTAATGTGAGAGCTCGTTCTCCTCTTTGTCTCATGTTTTCCCCCTTAAAAATCAAGTTATTCTGCCTCACAAGAAGGCTATAACAACAGGTGAGAATATGGACGCATTTGTTAGGACTTTAACACAGAAAAGCAGATGGCTGATGTTATAATGACTGATAAGAGCCATGCTGTGTAAAGAACTAAAGAAAGAAAAATGACAAAAAATACACAAAAAGATGGAAATAAAAAGGACAGATAGATTATTTAAATAAAAAAATACACACACACAAAAAAAAAAAGATAAATGCAGCCTCAACAGGACACAACAGACCTAGATATGGACGCATTTGTTAGGTTTTTTGCAAGCAGACGGCTGATCTTATAATGAATATGAGCTACACTGTGTAAAGAACTGAAGAAATAAAAATGAGAAAAAAAATACACAAAAAAGAAATAGAGATAAAAAATAAAAGGAAGGAAGGAAGGAAGGAAGGATGGATGGATGGATGGATGGATGGAGCCTCAGCAGACACAAGCCAGTGTCGTTTCTGTGCTGGTCCTGGGTAAATGCAGAGGTTCGTGTCAGGAAGAGCAAACAACATAAAACCTAATAACACTCAAATGGATCAAAGAGAGACAGAGATGTGCATAGATGTACTGACATGATGATAGAATAGTTAGTATAGTTTTCTATGCATTTTAGGGGTTTGGGGGATTTGACACCCCCAAAGTTTTCCAGCTGCCCCGCCCTTGCCCCACCTTATATGCTACCTGCACCTCCTAGTGGGGCTGTCTAAATCTGGGCCTGATTTCATGTTGTATGACAATCAAATTTGAACTGCTAGTAGAAAAGACTTTAAGCTGTGCCCTCATTGTATTTTCCAGTCCACCACCTAAACTTAAAGACATTTTGAAGGCAAATGTTTATAAAAAAAAAAAAGCTGACATAAAATTAATCAGTTTCAATGTATTTAAACCCCTTTTATTCAGTTCCAGTGTCAGTTATACCAATTCTAACTGCTGGGGGGAAATTCAGAGTATTACCTATCAAAAGAGCCCTCGACCATGTTTGTACTCACAATGGTTAAAGAACTGCTTTAAATTTACTCTAGGTGTGCTTTTTTCAGGCGTTTTTGGTGAAAAGTGAAAGATTCCAAGGCAACAATGGTTGGAAAAGAATATTCTAGAGGACATGATTGCAGTTTCATGTGTTAGAAGTCTCAATATGTTGGTGGCTGAAGCTGCAGACAGGAGAGACGTGCAGACGGGCTCCGACTGCTACCCAATAAGTCAGACCTGCTTCTTTATCCTCTCAAAATAAAATTCTGGATCTGAAGGAAACCTAAATAAACTAACGCTGCACTTTTAACCATTAACTGGCAATACAATAGAAGGCTGAGTCTTTACTGTCTGTCTGTAATACTGGAAAAGGAATTTAAAAACTGCAATGAAGCCATTGACTTCAATGTGAAATGAGCCAAGAACGTTCTCTGGCAGATGTCACGTCCAGTTTTGGCGAATAGCGCCACAGTCTGGTCAGATGCTGAAATGCAGCAATGTTTTCTTCTCATCTATGCAGGCGCACTTCTTTCTGTTCCATAGATCATCATGAAGAACGTTTTGGTCGATAAAACATGCAAAATATGTCAAAAACATGACATCACTTTAAAGTTTTCCACTGATGTTCCATCAATAAAGGAATGTGACAGTCCTTCCAGATTTCCTCCATGTTGTTAAGAAAAAAAGTCTGATTCTCATTTGTTCTAATTACAAATGCTTACACCGTTTTTCAAAGGACTTCATGACAAGGGAAGTGAGTGCCACAGGTCTAAAATCATTAAAAGCTTTTGGGTGTCTTAGCCATAGGTATCACTACGGACTCCAGCACCTTGACACTTTCTGTTGGTTAAATGACAGCTGTAAGATATGATAAAAAAAAAAGGGTTCTGCACAAGAGGAGAGCAGTCGGCCACTTATGTTATCTGGACCTGGGCTTTTTCCGTCTTTAGAGTGTTTTTAAAAGATTTGGCCTCAGACAGAACATCAAAGGGAGCATGGCCAGAACAAGAGCGTTTGTTTTCAGATTTAAATTTTCATTGCTAAAATCAAAGCAGTCAAACTTAAGGTAAAACTTGTTGAACTCATGTGCCAACTGGTTATCGGAATTGAAACCAGGAAGAGCCACTTTTTTGTTGCACTTGACCTCTGAGCCAACAGTTGTTTTTAGACCATCCCACACAGGGCCCAATCCGTAATTGACCACTTCTCTTTCCAGCTTCTCCTTGTAATTCAGTTTTGCCTTTCTAATTTCATTCTAACTACTAACTACTGACAACGTCAGTCAGCTCCTCATTATCACTGCATGATTCCTTGAACATATCCCAGTCAGTTTGTTCATAGCAACCTTGCAAGCTCAGTTTGGAATCATCAGTCCAGTGTAGATCTGTTTGGTGATGATTTCTACTCTCCTGAGGGCAGAGCAATAGGCTTTCCGCATTTCAGTCTATATCCGAAAGCCAAGTTTCAGGAAAGGCCAGAAGACATGGACTGAGTGCGTGGGTATGTGTGTTGGGGGATGGAGGGAGGAGTGTGTGGGTGTGTGTGTTGGGGGATGGAGGGAGGAGTGTGTGGGTGTGTGTGTTGGGGGTGGAAGGAGGAGTGTGTGTGGTGGTGGTGTGGCATCAGTGGTAGGTGCCCTGGTGCCCGGTGTGTGGGGCATTGGGGCGGGTGCTGTTTCATGCCGGGTGGCCGTCAGGAGTGCTCGGTACACCACGGTGTTGGCGGGGCCTTCTCTCAATAACTTCGTTCTTGGGTTTAGCCGTTAAGCTTTGAATATTGTCCAGAAATAATAGGAAAGATATAGTATTTGGATTCACCATGGAAAGAACAAAGATGTTAACGCGTTGAAATAAAGCCAACCGGTCTCCGCCAAGTGACGTAACATTCGTTGCTTAACCAGCAGTAACCAGCGCTTGACGCCATTTCAGGCGTAAAACTGTCAGTGGTCAAACTGGCGTGGAAATGAGCGCACATCTGATCATAAAAATGATCTTATGACTGAATCCATGTGTGATTTATAAAATGTTCGTGTCTGACCAAACAACAGAATCTACGTCAGAAATGTACCTTCATCCAGCTGTTTCTCCTGAAGCAGCAGCAGCGCTGACAGATGGAGGCTGGTCGGATCTGAGCCTGACCCGGACAGGAACATAAGAAACGATAACTTTCATTAGTTAAACTAAGAAACAGTCTACCGAATGAACACTTGTACAACGTTAATGTATAGATTAATTTATAGAAACGGATCTCCTCCACTCAACTCCGTGTCTCCTGGGAGCTGCAGTTACCAGCGCGTGGCTGCGCATAATGTTTATAAACTAGTATTTCTGTTATTTAACTTGCCAAAGTCTTGACAAGTTACAGCATCGTACAGCTCCACACAGGTCAGGGTTGTGTTGCAAACTTTCTCTGAGTCTAAAGCAGCGTTTCCCCGCTGGTCCGATGCACCTGTGCCTTTCTGCAGCCCGACTGTCCGTCTTCTTAAGCAGCCGAGCTTTCTTTTCTTTATTCAGACATCAACAGTGAGATAATAAAGTCTGATTTATCTTGAAATTGTTAGCGATCAGTTGTCGCCTTCATCAGAAGTTATAACACTCTGCTGTTAAGATCATCTGGCTGGTATGACACCTGCAGCTCCTGGAGACAGAAGACAGGAGGCGATCCGTTGTTTGTATTAAGTAATCTGTACCCTAAAGTTATAGTCTATAAGTGCTCAGTCAGCAGACTGTTTCTTAGCTTACAGTAGCTAATGAAAGTTATTTTTTCTTCTGTCCCTGTGCGGGTCAGAATCAGATCCGACAGGCTTGGACCAGCCTACGCCTGACTGCGCTGCTGCTTCAGGGTAGAAGCAGCTGGATGAGGAGGGATTTCTGACGTAGATACTGTTGTTTGGTCAGACAGGAACATTTATGAATCACACGTGGATACAATAATAAGATGATTTATATGATCAGATGTGCGCTCATTTCCACGCTTGTTTGATAAACGGGACCGCTGACTTTTATACACCTAATATGGCGTCTTAGCAACAAAAGTCACGTGTCTGGCAGAGACCGACTGGACCTTTGTTTCTTGGTCAACAAAAGGCTCATCTCTGCTCACTTCTAACGCAGGGTCGTGCAGGAAATTATGTATTTTTTCAACCAATCCAGCTCCTGTTCATCAGCTTTCTGGACACTTTTTCTTTTGTCCTCAACTTGCAAGTTCACTCAGATGTTTTAGGGACACACTGCACACAAGGAAGACAGACGCCAAGGTTTAAGTTGTCTTCAAGTATTAAAATGTTTCCAAATGAATAACTTTCTCTCCTGTTTAGCTGTAAAGGCCCTATAGAAGATGTTTGTTTCAACAATTTTTGCAATATTAGATGAAATTGGGTTCACTACCCCATACACTATGATTAATTAAAAACATTAAATATATATAAATATTATTGGGGATTATCACGCTTACCGGAACTTCCCAGTATTTGGGCATTTCCTCTTCCGGGCCATTTTAACGACAGCCGTCCCTGCTCTGTTATACTGTTTAAATCGGATAAACTCAAAACATACTTAAGTTTTCATTCCAGACTGAAGTCATACTAAGGAAGAAGTGGATCAAAGCGATCGATTCGCCGCAGTGAAGGGCCGAACTTTATAATAAAACAACACTAGTTTGTTTGTAGCCAGTGGGGCACAACACCGGCACTTCACAGTATGCTAGCATTAGCCAGCTAGCGTTTACTGACGTACTTAACATTGTGCGTCTTAAAACACACAAACATCTGAAAATCGGGTCTGTACCCCCCATTTCCAGTGGAACAACTGGGGACTGCCAAGAAAGGAGACTGCAGATCAAGAGGTCCCTGGTTCAAATCCAGGTGCCCCCTGTGTCTGGGTAATTCCTTGGGATAGTCATAAACAAAGGCCTGTTTCCACCTGCAGGTCTGGGTTGGGTTGGTTTCAATATGGACATGTTGAATTCACCATGCATTTAAACAGCAAGCTCTACCCTTACCCTAGCAGTGGAAAGTTAACCAGAAAGTGCTGCTATGTGATCACCCAACAGCAATTTTTATTTGCCTACTGGCTCGTCAATCGCTTTTACTACCGTAATAAGAGTGATTGACAGTCAATTCAACAGGTTATACCTGAGACTGATCAATCAGAGTGATTGATTGGTGAGAGTAATACTAAGACCTTGAAGCTGAGCACCCTCGTCTGATGTTTACAGCAGGTAGCTAACATTCTGCTAGCAGTTAGCGACGTTCAGACAACCACATCTGTTTTACTTGTGTTTGTGACATGATGCAGAATCTGTACCTGCCGTCTGCTAAACACCGCAGTGCCTCGTTAACGTTGTTCTGTGGCCGGGGGAGGGGAGCTGTGAATCTAGCAGGTTGGTCTGCACATGCGCTTTATTCAATAACTCACTAACAGTTTCTGATTTCTGAAGTGCAGAAACATCTTCTATTGCGCCGTTCAGCTTTGAATATTGTCCCGAAGGATAGAAAAGATACAGATTTGGATTCCTGCAGGCATTCAACATAGAAAAAGCAAAGGTGTTTCCAAAAACATGAGCTGAAATAAAGCCACCTGGACTTTTGTTTTTGGTGTTCTTCTCCTTCTAAGACTTAACCAGTTCTAACCAGTTTGTGGGGAGTTGATCTCATAACCATTAAGGGGACATTCACACGTTCCTTTCATAGTTTCCTCTCTTGAGACAGTCATGATGACCAACCAGTCCAAGGTGTTTCAGTGCAAAGTTTCTGTGGAAGAGTGTATTGTCCTCCCACGTGATGTTGAGGGGGGATTTTGGGGGTGTAGCTCAGTGGTAGAGCATTTGACTGCAGATCAAGAGGTCCCTGGTTCAAGTCTGGGCACCCCCTGTGTCTGTATAATTCCATATAATGGTACAGACCCGTTTCTGTCAGTCTCAGTTTTGATACAGACATTTTGATTTCACGTTGCCCCCACCCCCCCACAGCAAACTATGTCCTTAGGGCTGGAATATACTTACTATGGACACATGCCTCAGCATTTGGAACGTTTGTGGTCATACTTGCTGCAGTATGTGAGGAGCACGGGGCGGCCGAGTTTTTTTCTTCCCTCCCCTCTGTCTTCCCTTTTTCACTTTTTTTTTTTCTTTTCTTTTTTTTTTTTCTCCTTTTTTCGTCCAAAATTTTTTTTATAAAATTTTAAAAAATCATTTTTTTCCTAGCTGCTGAGCTTTCAATCTAGTCCAAAAATTCAATAAAAGATACAATTTTTGGATTCTTGCAGGCATTCAACATGGAAAGAGTAAAGGTGTTTCCAAAAACATGAGCTGAAATAAAGCCAACTGGACCTTTGTTTCTTGGTTGTCAGAGTCGTTTCATCTCATGATTTCCTCTCTTGAGACAGTCATGATGACCAACCAGTCCAAGGTGTTTCAGTGCAAAGTCTCCGTTGGAGTGTTTCTTTAACTGCCTCCTGTTTTTGTGATGTCATGGGGGTGTAGCTCAGTGGTAGAGCATTTGACTGCAGATCAAGAGGTCCTTGGTTCAAATCCAGGTGCTCCCTGAGTCTGTATAATTCCTTGGGACAGTCATAACCAAAGACCTGTTTCCCCCTGCAGGTCTGGGTTGGGTTTTAATATGGACATGTTGAATTCACCATGCATTTCAACAGCAAGCCTCCTTACCCTGGCAGTGGAGAGTTAACCAGACAGTGCTGCTATGTGATCACCTGATATCATTGGAGTGCAACACCTCTTGACAAACACACCACACCATCAGACAGAAACAAAAGGCTCATCTCTCTTTTTTGGCTGACGTGTCTCACACGTCTGCGTGATGCTCTGACTGAATTGACTGTTTTTAGCCTGAAAATTGACCGTTTTTAAGATTCCTTCTTATCGGATTATGTGTTTTTATCTGCTTCTTACTTTCTTTTAAAGTCTCAAGCATGAGAACTTTTTAGAAGCTTTAAAAACACTAGGCCAAAGAGCGAGTTACAGCCACCGTTTACAATGGCTACACACACAGAGCCAAACTTTTGCTCTGAAGAGAACATTCGGCTGTCAAAGGCTAAGAAGAAAATAGACAATCTGTTGGAGGATATTCGGCGGCTCTCTGAGGAGTTGAAAACTAAAGACGCCCTCCTTACAAAATATATGGATGTGGCTCGCAAACAATCTCAACAGATCACTTCACTTACCTCCGCCCTTCATGACACCGTTCCATGGAATCCTCCAGACGCACAGCATTTTTCAACCTCCACACCAAAAAATCAGTCATCCTGGACTGAGGTGTTTGTTCGTGGACGAAAGCGGACATCGTCTCTACTCGGCCTCAGAAACCGTTTCGACGCTCTGTCAGGGATTGATGACGGCTCGGCGGCGCCACTGAGTCCTGGGCTGCCGGGTCCAAGCTCTGGAACACCCACAGAGGCTCCAGCGGATCATGGGGCAGCGCTTGGTGGTGCTCAGTCCAGGTCTGTGGAGGGATCCGATGGAAGGCGGAAGCCCCAGGCTGTGAGGGTGAAAACATCATCGGCCTCACGTCGGAAGCTGCTTCGGGAGGCGGTCCACAGACGTTCGGCTCCGGTGATCCGTGCGGCTAGTGCCCCAGCCTCGGTGACGGAGTCACAGCCTTCAACCACCGCCACAGCCGCAGGGAGCGACAGCGATCACCGGGAGTCTCCATCACTGGGCAAGGTGCCTCCATGCGGGCCGTCTTCCCCTCCGGCCAGTCCCAGCTCCTCCTCCCCGGCTCCTTCTCATCGACAGAGGTCCGAACCTATCCGGATTCGGCCTCTTTTTCCTCCGACCACACTCATCGTGGGAGACTCTGTGGTAAGGAATCTCCGCTTCCTAAATGCCTCCACACACTGCTTTCCTGGGGCTACAGCACCCGTAATCCTCCAGAAGCTCCCAGGATTGCTGCAGTCTCTCCCGGACTCGACGGAACGGGTAATTGTGCATGTGGGTACAAATGATATCACCCGCCAACAATCTGAACTAACCAAGAAGGATTTTAAACTTTTTAAAGGACTGTGGAAAGTCCGTTTTTATCAGTGGTCCTCTTCCCTCTCTGAATCGAGGCTCAGAGCGTTTTAGAAGACTTCTTGGTCTTAACACTTGGCTCCAAAACACATGCAGATCTTTTAGCATTGGTTTTATCGACAATTTTAATCTGTTCTGGAACCGTCCCTCATTTTTTATGCCTGATGGCGTGCACCCCAGCATTTTGGGCTCAAGCGTGCTCCGCTCGCACATGCAGCACACCGTTCAATCGGCCACACGTGCGTGACTGTTTACACCACACTCCTCCATACTCTCGTCTTCCTCTGCATCACCCCAGCCAGCACATCACTTCACTTCACTCACTAGCTCCCTCCAGTGGCCGCCACTGCCAGAACACCACCAGGAAACTACCCCCAGTCAAACCCTGCTCCCACACACACCACATACCAGTACATATCACCTGCAGACGCCACAAACTCCAAATTATCATACGTCACCCCACGTCCGAGATACTTGGCACCTGTCACTTACACCAACTTAACAATAAAAAAACAAAATGCTGGTCACACACTAAAGATGGGCCTGATAAACATTAGATCTCTTTTAAATAAATATTTTATTGTAAATGATCTGATTTTAGATAATAAGGTTGACTGTCTTTTTTAACCGAGACATGGCTTGGCACCGATGCATTACTTGTTCTCACAGAGGCTTCCCCTCCTAATTTTAACTTTTTATTTCCTATCAGGGGAGGAAGGAAAGGTGGCGGTACAGCTTCATTAGCTCGTAGCTCGATTCCAGTAAAAGAAATCAAATTACATAACTATTCTTCATTCGAACATCATGCATTTGTTTTTAACAACCCACCAGTTTTATGCATCACAGTTTATAGACCACCGAAATCTCCCTGTTTTATCCAAGAATTCTCTGAGTTTTTATCAGCTGTACACTCCAAGTACAACAAGATTTTAATAACTGGTGATTTTAACTTGCACATTGATTGTAGCAATGATCCCCTTGCCAACGAGTTCTTAGATCTTTTAAACAGTATGGATTTTATACAGCATGTAACACAGCCAACCCACAACAGAGGACACACCCTGGACCTGGTCATAACTTATGGCCTGTCCTGTGGTGTGTCCTCTGTTGTTGACCTGGCTGTGTCAGACCACTACTGTGTGTTTTTTAACATCACCAGTTTTAACCAACAGGAGGCCCCGGTGAGAACGGTGAAGAAACGATATATTACTCCTGAAGTGGCTGCGAATTTTATTGATATTTTAGACAAAACTCCTGCTCCGATTTTACCTGCTTCATGTGATTCTATTGTTGATGATTTTAACAGCAGATTAAGATCAGCAATTGAACGAGTGGGACCACTTAGAACAAAAACTGTAAAAAGCAAATTGAGGCCACCGTGGAAAACCAAGGAAATCACAGATTTGAAACAAAAATGTAGGAGAGCAGAAAGAAAATGGAGAAAGACAAAATTAACCATTGATTATGAAATTTTACGTAATCAACTCAAAATCTACAATAATGCAGTGAAATTGGCAAGAACACAGCACTTTTCAAATCTCATAACTGACAATAAAAATAATCCAAAATTCCTTTTTAAAACCATTGATTTTTTAATAAATGCTGATTCTGGCAAACCCACCATGCCACAGTCAGCTGCTACATGTGAGAACTTTGCAGACCACTTCAGAGATAAAATTGATGCAATAAAATCAAATCTTTTATCCCAAAGAAGGACTGATTTTAACTTGTCAGAAGCATCACTTTTACCCGAGGAAACACTGGAGAGTTTTGTCCTGGTTGATGCGAAGATGCTTGGTCGAGTTTTCTCCCAGCTAAACCCAAAAACCTGCCTTTTAGACCCCATTCCCACATCGCTTTTAAAGACATTTTATGGCATCCTTGAACATGAGCTTTTAAACATTGTGAACTGCTCTCTTCAGACGGGTGTTTTCCCATCAGCCTTTAAAACGGCGGTGGTGAGGCCCCTTCTGAAGAAGAGTAGTTCTGAAGAAGAGTAGTTTAGATCCCAACATCCTTGATAACTACAGACCAGTATCCAACTTACCGTTTTTAAGTAAAATGAAAGAAAAAGTTGTTTTTATTCAATTACATGAGTTTTTGAATAGAAACAATATTTTAGAAAAATGTCAATCTGGTTTTAGAAGAAACCACAGTACCGAGACAGCCCTTATAAAGATTGTTAATGATTTGAGATGTAATTTGGATGCTAAGAATCTTTCTGTTCTGGTGCTACTGGATTTAAGTGCGGCATTTGATACAGCAGATCACCAGATTTTATTAGACAGATTGAGAAGCTTAGTGGGCCTCTCGGGTACTGTTTTAAAATGGTTTTACTCCTATCTCACAGATCGACAGTTTTTTGTAAGTTTGGACACATGCTCTTCAGGGACCCATAAGATAAAATGTGGGGTACCCCAAGGATCAATTTTAGGCCCAATACTTTTTAATCTTTACATGTTACCACTTGGGGACGTCATCAGGAGAAACGGCATTGACTTTCACAGCTATGCTGATGATACTCTGCTTTACATCGCCGTGTCTCCTGATGACCGGGAGCCAGTTAAAACCCTTTTAAACTGTATTTTAGATATAAAGTCATGGATGGCACAGAACGTCTTACAGCTCAACCAGGACAAGACTGAAGTTTTAATCATCGGTCCTGAAGACAAGAGACAGATCATTCCATGCAAACTACAGAATTTTAAACCCTCTCAGTGTGTAAGAAATCTGGGTGTTCTTATTGATTCTGAGCTGAATTTTATCCAACATATCAGAAATGTCACAAAGACAGGTTTTTATCATCTTAAAAACATCGCCAGAGTCGCCCATTTCTCTCTCTGCCAGCACGGAGGTGCTGATGCTTTTATTTCCAGTAGAATAGATTGCTGCAATGCCCTGCTCTCTGCTCTTCCTAAAAAGAGCCTTTCTAGTTTACAACTACTTCAGAACTCAGCCGCACGTGTTCTGACGAGGACCAGAGGGCAGGAGCATTACACCAATCTTAAAATGGCTGCATTGGCTCCCCGTGCGTTTCAGGATTGATTTTAAGGTTCTTTTAGTGGTTTATAAATGTCTTAATGGTCTTGGGCCTTCTTATTTATCTGACCCGGTTTTAAGGTATGAGCCCTCGTGGACCCTGAGGTCCTCAGGTACCGGCCTTCTGGTTCTTCCCAAGGTTTGGACCAAAACTGGTGAGGCGTCATTTTGCCATTATGGAGGCAGGCCCTCAGGCAGGCCTTTGGAACAGCCTGCCTGAGGGCCTCAGGGCTGCAGAGACTCTCCATGTTTTTAAGAAAAGGCTCAAGACCTACCTTTTTGGTTTAGCTTATCATTAGGTTTTATTCCTTCTATAAGTTGGTCTTTTTTACCCTGTCATGGTTTTATTTATTTACTTTTTTATCTTTTTAACTAGTTCATAGTTTCTATAATTCTGTTTTGATTACTGACTTCCTTTAACCAAGTGTATGATTTAGACTTATTTTTTAGGCTTTTAGGTTGTCTGATTCTTATTTGATTTGATTTGATTCTATTTTTTCTATTTTAGGTATTTTAATCCCTCCAGTGTTTTCCTCATGGGGTCCTCCATGTCGGGGCCTATGCCTGCTTTAGTGGCGGGGCCGTCGCCGTGGTCGTGTCCCTGTCTGGGTGGTCGGGGTCCAGCACTGCAGCCTAATAGCTGTAGTGTGGACCTGGTCTGCATCTGGGGAGCTACCTGTGGCGGCGGCCTATGTGGTAATGAGACGGGATGAACCCTGACATGGATGGACCCCAGCATATTGTTCCTTCACCAGGTTTTAGATAAACTTGGGGGACTGTTGATGTAATGTGTTGTTTTTCTTATGTGAAGCACTTTGTAAAGCTGCTATGCATGAAAAGTGCTATATAAATAAAATTTGATTTGATTTGATTTGATCTCTGCTCAGTTCTAACGCAGGGTCTTGCAGGAAATTATATATTTTTTCAACCAATCCAGCTTCTGTTCATCAGCTTTCTAGTCTGGACACTTTTTCGTTTGTCCTCAACTTGCAAGTTCACTCAGATGTTTTAGGGACACACTGCACACAAGGAAGACAGACGCCAAGGTTCAAGTTGTCTTCCAGTATTAAAATGTTTCCAAATAAATAACTTTCTCTCCTGTTCAGCTGTAAAAGGCGTTATAGAAGATGTTTGTTTCAACAATTTTTGCAATATTGGATGAAATTGGGTTCACTACCCCATACGCTATGATTAATTAAAAACATTAAATATATATAAATATTATTATACAAAATCTGTATCAGTGGCATCATCTTACAATTTTTATTTGCCTACTGGCTCGTCAAACGCTTTTACGACCGTAATCAAAGTGATTGATAGTCAATTCAACAGGTAATACCTGAGACTGATCAATCAGAGTGATTGATTGGTGAGAGTAATACTGCGACCTGGAAGCTGAGCACCCTCGTCTGATGTTTACAGCAGGTAGCTAACATTCTGCTAGCAGTTAGCAACGTTCAGACAACCACATCTGTTTTACTTGTGTTTGTGACATGATGCAGAATCTGTACCTGCCGTCTGCTAAACACCGCAGTGCCTCGTGAACGTTGTTCTGTGGCCGGGGGAGGGAGCTGTGAATCTAGCAGGTTGGTCTGCACATGCGCTTTATTCAAAACTCACTAACAGTTTCTGAAATGCAGAAACATCTTCTATTGCGCCGTTAAGCTTTGAATATTGTCCCGAAGGATAGAAAAGATACAGATTTGGAATCTTGCAGGCATTCAACATAGAAAAAGCAAAGGTGTTTCCAAAAACATGAGCTGAAATAAAGCCAACTGGACCTTTGTTTCTTTTGTTTCTTGTCTCACATTCGTTTCATCTCACATCTAGAAGGCTTAACCAGTTCTAACCAGTTTGTGGGGAGTTGATCTCATAA
>JALJCO010007977.1:37500-67527 GCA_023101725.1 Atherinomorus stipes | reverse complement strand
GTAGTGATTACGATGTTTTACTAACTCATGTAGTGATTACGATGTTTTACTAACTCATGTAGTGATTACGGTATTTTACTAACTCGTGTAGTGATTACGGTGTTTTACTAACTCATGTAGTGATTACGGTGTTTTACTAACTCGTGTAGTGATTACGGTGTTTTACTAACTCATGTAGTGATTACGATGTTTTACTAACTCATGTAGTGATTACGATGTTTTACTAATTCATGTAGTGATTACGATGTTTTACTAACTCATGTAGTGATTACGGTGTTTTACTAACTCGTGTAGTGATTACGATGTTTTACTAACTCATGTAGTGATTACGATGTTTTACTAACTCATGTAGTGATTACGATGTTTTACTAACTTGTGTAGTGATTACGGTGTTTTACTAACTCGTGTAGTGATTACGATGTTTTACTAACTCATGTATTGATTACGGTGTTTTACTAACTCATGTAGTGATTACGATGTTTTACTAACTCGTGTAGTGATTACGATGTTTTACTAACTCATGTAGTGATTACGATGTTTTACTAACTCGTGTAGTGATTACGATGTTTTACTAACTCATGTAGTGATTACGATGTTTTACTAACTCATGTAGTGATTACGATGTTTTAGTAACTCATGTAGTGATTACGATGTTTTACTAACTCATGTAGTGATTACGATGTTTTACTAACTCATGTAGTGATTACGATGTTTTACTAACTCATGTAATGATTACGGTGTTTTACTAACTCGTGTAGTGATTACGATGTTTTACTAACTCATGTAGTGATTACGGTGTTTTACTAACTCGTGTAGTGATTACGGTGTTTTACTAACTCATGTAGTGATTACGGTGTTTTACTAACTCGTGTAGTGATTACGGTGTTTAATTAACTCATGTAGTGATTACGATGTTTTACTAACTCATGTAGTGATTACGATGTTTTAGTAACTCATGTAGTGATTACGGTGTTTTACTAACTCGTGTAGTAATTACGATGTTTTACTAACTCATGTAGTGATTACGATGTTTTACTAACTCATGTAGTGATTACGGTGTTTTACTAACTCGTGTAGTGATTACGATGTTTTACTAACTCATGTAGTGATTACGGTGTTTTACTAACTCATGTAGTGATTACGATGTTTTACTAACTCATGTAGTGATTACGGTGTTTTACTAACTCGTGTAGTGATTACGGTGTTTCACTAACTCATGTAGTGATTACGATGTTTTACTAACTCATGTAGTGATTACGGTGTTTTACTAACTCGTGTAGTGATTATGGTGTTTTACTAACTCATGTAGTGATTACGATGTTTTACTAACTCATGTAGTGATTACGATGTTTTACTAACTCATGTAGTGATTACGATGTTTTACTAACTCATGTAGTGATTACGGTGTTTTACTAACTCGTGTAGTGATTACGATGTTTTACTAACTCATGTAGTGATTACGGTGTTTTACTAACTCGTGTAGTGATTACGGTGTTTTACTAACTCATGTAGTGATTACGATGTTTTACTAACTCATGTAGTGATTACGGTGTTTTACTAACTCGTGTAGTGATTACGGTGTTTTACTAACTCGTGTAGTGATTACGATGTTTTACTAACTCGTGTAGTGATTACGATGTTTTACTAACTCGTGTAGTGATTACGGTGTTTTACTAACTCGTGTAGTGATTACGGTGTTTTACTAACTCATGTAGTGATTACGATGTTTTACTAACTCGTGTAGTGATTACGATGTTTTACTAACTCATGTAGTGATTACGATGTTTTACTAACTCATGTAGTGATTACGGTGTTTTACTAACTCATGTAGTGATTACGGTGTTTTACTAACTCGTGTAGTGATTACGGTGTTTAATTAACTCATGTAGTGATTACGATGTTTTACTAACTCATGTAGTGATTACGGCGTTTTACTAACTCGTGTAGTAATTACGATGTTTTCCTAACTCATGTAGTGATTACGATGTTTTACTAACTTGCGTTGTGATTACGCTGTTTTACTAACTTGTGTAGTGATTACGGTGTTTTACTAACTCGTGTAGTGATTACGGTGTTTCACTAACTCGTGTCGTGATTACGGTGTTTCACTAACTTGTGTAGTGATTACGGTGTTTTACTAACTCGTGTAGTGATTACGATGTTTTAGTAACTCGTGTCGTGATTACGGTGTTTCACTAACTCATGTAGTGATTACGGTGTTTTACTAACTTGTGTAGTGATTACGGTGTTTTACTAACTCGTGTAGTGATTACGGTGTTTTACTAACTCGTGTAGTGAATACGGTGTTTTACTAACTCGTGTAGTGATTACGATGTTTTACTAACTCGTAGTGATTACGATGTTTTACTAACTTGTGTAGTGATTACGGTGTTTTACTAACTCATGTAGTGATTACGGTGTTTTAGTAACTCGTGTCGTGATTACGGTGTTTTACTAACTCGTGTAGTGATTACGATGTTTTACTAACTTGTGTAGTGATTACGGTGTTTTACTAACTCGTGTAGTGATTACGATGTTTTACTAACTCATGTAGTGATTACGATGTTTTACTAACTTGTGTAGTGATTACGGTGTTTTACTAACTCATGTAGTGATTACGATGTTTTACTAACTTGTCTAGTGATTACGGTGTTTTACTAACTCATGTAGTGATTACGGTGTTTTACTAACTTGTGTAGTGATTACGGTGTTTTACTAACTCATGTAGTGATTACGGTGTTTTACTAACTCGTGTAGTGATTACGATGTTTTACTAACTCATGTAGTGATTACGATGTTTTACTAACTCGTGTAGTGATTACGATGTTTTACTAACTTGTGTAGTGATTACGGTGTTTTACTAACTCGTGTAGTGATTAAGGTGTTTTACTAACTTGCGTTGTGATTACGGTGTTTTACTAACTCATGTAGTGATTACGGTGTTTTACTAACTCGTGTAGTGATTACGGTGTTTTACTAACTCGTGTAGTGATTACGATGTTTCACTAACTCATGTAGTGATTACGGTGTTTTACTAACTCATGTAGTGATTACGATGTTTTACTAACTCATGTAGTGATTACGGTGTTTTACTAACTCGTGTAGTGATTACGGTGTTTTACTAACTCATGTAGTGATTACGATGTTTTACTAACTCATGTAGTGATTACGGTGTTTTACTAACTCGTGTAGTGATTATGGTGTTTTACTAACTCATGTAGTGATTACGATGTTTTACTAACTCATGTAGTGATTACGATGTTTTACTAACTCATGTAGTGATTACGATGTTTTACTAACTCATGTAGTGATTACGATGTTTTACTAACTCATGTAATGATTACGGTGTTTTACTAACTCGTGTAGTGATTACGATGTTTTACTAACTCATGTAGTGATTACGGTGTTTTACTAACTCATGTAGTGATTACGGTGTTTTACTAACTCATGTAGTGATTACGATGTTTTACTAACTCATGTAGTGATTACGATGTTTTACTAACTCATGTAGTGATTACGATGTTTTACTAACTCGTGTAGTGATTACGGTGTTTTATTAACTCATGTAGTGATTACGATGTTTTACTAACTCATGTAGTGATTACGATGTTTTACTAACTCATGTAATGATTACGGTGTTTTACTAACTCGTGTAGTGATTACGATGTTTTACTAACTCATGTAGTGATTACGGTGTTTTACTAACTCGTGTAGTGATTACGGTGTTTTACTAACTCATGTAGTGATTACGATGTTTTACTAACTCATGTAGTGATTACGGTGTTTTACTAACTCGTGTAGTGATTACGGTGTTTTACTAACTCGTGTAGTGATTACGATGTTTTACTAACTCATGTAGTGATTACGATGTTTTACTAACTCGTGTAGTGATTACGGAGTTTTACTAACTCGTGTAGTGATTACGGTGTTTTACTAACTCATGTAGTGATTACGATGTTTTACTAACTCGTGTAGTGATTACGATGTTTTACTAACTCATGTAGTGATTACGATGTTTTACTAACTCATGTAGTGATTACGGTGTTTTACTAACTCATGTAGTGATTACGGTGTTTTACTAACTCGTGTAGTGATTACGGTGTTTAATTAACTCATGTAGTGATTACGATGTTTTACTAACTCATGTAGTGATTACGATGTTTTAGTAACTCATGTAGTGATTACGGTGTTTTACTAACTCGTGTAGTAATTACGATGTTTTACTAACTCATGTAGTGATTACGATGTTTTACTAACTCATGTAGTGATTACGGTGTTTTACTAACTCGTGTAGTGATTACGATGTTTTACTAACTCATGTAGTGATTACGGTGTTTTACTAACTCGTGTAGTGATTACGATGTTTTAGTAACTCGTGTCGTGATTACGGTGTTTCACTAACTTGTGTAGTGATTACGGTGTTTTACTAACTCGTGTAGTGATTACGGTGTTTCACTAACTCGTGTCGTGATTACGGTGTTTCACTAACTTGTGTAGTGATTACGGTGTTTTACTAACTCGTGTAGTGATTACGATGTTTTAGTAACTCGTGTCGTGATTACGGTGTTTCACTAACTCGTGTAGTGATTACGGTGTTTTACTAACTTGTGTAGTGATTACGGTGTTTTACTAACTCGTGTAGTGATTACGGTGTTTTACTAACTCGTGTAGTGAATACGGTGTTTTACTAACTCGTGTAGTGATTACGATGTTTTACTAACTCGTAGTGATTACGATGTTTTACTAACTTGTGTAGTGATTACGGTGTTTTACTAACTCATGTAGTGATTACGGTGTTTTAGTAACTCGTGTCGTGATTACGGTGTTTTACTAACTCGTGTAGTGATTACGATGTTTTACTAACTTGTGTAGTGATTACGGTGTTTTACTAACTCGTGTAGTGATTACGATGTTTTACTAACTCATGTAGTGATTACGATGTTTTACTAACTTGTGTAGTGATTACGGTGTTTTACTAACTCATGTAGTGATTACGATGTTTTACTAACTTGTCTAGTGATTACGGTGTTTTACTAACTCATGTAGTGATTACGGTGTTTTACTAACTTGTGTAGTGATTACGGTGTTTTACTAACTCATGTAGTGATTACGGTGTTTTACTAACTCGTGTAGTGATTACGATGTTTTAGGGCTGGACGATAATTCAATATCAATATATATCGATCGATAGAGGTTTTTTCAATATAAAAAAAAGAGGGTCAATAAAAGTTCAATATACAGTAGAAGCACAGTTTTCTGCTGTTGCCTATTGGGTTTCAGTGTTATGCCCCTTTCAGACTTCCACTTGAAAGCGGTAATATTGGGAACTCTGTCCTTTATAACGCTGCATTCAGACATGTGTACCGGTCTTTTACCTCGGAGATGTAGCAAACATGTACTGGCTGGTCTACATGTCATAAGAGCCGTAATGTTGCGGCATGTCGTTTTGGCTGAAAGCACAAAAAATGAGCTGGACAGAGTTGAAGGGAGAGCGGGGCTGTGCTGACTTTTCTGCAACATTTTGTGTTGTATGAAAGCGCCGGGACACAATAAGTCCGCAAGGAAGCGGCATGTTTGAAAAGACGAGTCTGTTTAAAGAGCGGATGGACTTTACCGCTCATGTTCCGCAATGCAAGTCTGAAAACGGCTTTAGTTTGAACTTTATTATAAGTAGGTAATTCAGCAAAAGCTTAAATGGCCAGGGCTGCACCTAAAATAGCTTTTAATTTGATAATGGCTTTTTTGATAAATATCGATATCGATCGATACAGATTTTTTTTTATCGATAATCTTTTTCTCTATATCGTCCAGCCCTACGATGTTTTACTAACTCATGTAGTGATTACGATGTTTTACTAACTCGTGTAGTGATTACGATGTTTTACTAACTTGTGTAGTGATTACGGTGTTTTACTAACTCGTGTAGTGATTAAGGTGTTTTACTAACTTGCGTTGTGATTACGGTGTTTTACTAACTCATGTAGTGATTACGGTGTTTTACTAACTCGTGTAGTGATTACGGTGTTTTACTAACTCGTGTAGTGATTACGCTGTTTTACTAACTTGCGTTGTGATTACGGTGTTTTACTAACTCGTGTAGTGATTACGGTGTTTTACTAACTCGTGTAGTGATTACGATGTTTTACTAACTTGTGTAGTGATTACGGTGTTTTACTAACTCGTGTAGTGATTACGATGTTTTACTAACTCATGTAGTGATTAAGATGTTTTACTAACTTGTGTAGTGATTACGGTGTTTTACTAACTCATGTAGTGATTACGATGTTTTACTAACTTGTCTAGTGATTACGGTGTTTTACTAACTCATGTAGTGATTACGGTGTTTTACTAACTTGTGTAGTGATTACGGTGTTTTACTAACTCATGTAGTGATTACGGTGTTTTACTAACTCGTGTAGTGATTACGATGTTTTACTAACTCATGTAGTGATTACGATGTTTTACTAACTCGTGTAGTGATTACGATGTTTTACTAACTTGTGTAGTGATTACGGTGTTTTACTAACTCGTGTAGTGATTAAGGTGTTTTACTAACTTGCGTTGTGATTACGGTGTTTTACTAACTCATGTAGTGATTACGGTGTTTTACTAACTCGTGTAGTGATTACGGTGTTTTACTAACTCGTGTAGTGATTACGCTGTTTTACTAACTTGCGTTGTGATTACGGTGTTTTACTAACTCGTGTAGTGATTACGGTGTTTTACTAACTCGTGTAGTGATTACGGTGTTTTACTAACTCGTGTAGTGATTACGCTGTTTTACTAACTTGCGTTGTGATTACGGTGTTTTACTAACTCGTGTAGTGATTACGGTGTTTTACTAACTCATGTAGTGATTACGGTGTTTTACTAACTCGTGTAGTGATTACGGTGTTTTACTAACTCGTGTAGTGATTACGCTGTTTTACTAACTTGCGTTGTGATTACGGTGTTTTACTAACTCGTGTAGTGATTACGCTGTTTTACTAACTTGCGTTGTGATTACGGTGTTTTACTAACTCGTGTAGTGATTACGGTGTTTTACTAACTCATGTAGTGATTACGCTGTTTTACTAACTTGCGTTGTGATTACGGTGTTTTACTAACTCGTGTAGTGATTACGGTGTTTTACTAACTCGTGTAGTGATTACGCTGTTTTACTAACTTGCGTTGTGATTACGGTGTTTTACTAACTCGTGTAGTGATTACGCTGTTTTACTAACTCGTGTTGTGATTACGGTGTTTTACTAACTCGTGTAGTGATTACGGTGTTTTACTAACTCATGTAGTGATTACGGTGTTTTACTAACTCGTGTAGTGATTACGGTGTTTTATTAACTCGTGTTGTGATTACGGTGTTTTACTAACTCGTGTAGTGATTACGGTGTTTTACTAACTCGTGTAGTGATTACGGTGTTTTACTAACTCGTGTAGTGATTACGGTGTTTTACTAACCCGTGTAGTGATTACGCTGTTTTACTAACTGGCGTTGTGATTACGGTGTTTTACTAACTCGTGTTGTGATTACGGTGTTTCATTAACTCGTGTCGTGATTACGGTGTTTCATTTACTCGTGTCGTGATTACGGTGTTTTATTAACTCGTGTCGTGATTACGGTGTTTTACTAACTCGTGTAGTGATTACGATGTTTTACTAACTTGTGTAGTGATTACGGTGTTTTACTAACTCGTGTTGTGATTACGGTGTTTTACTAACTCGTGTAGTGATTACAGTGTTTTACTAACTCATGTAGTGATTACGGTGTTTTACTAACTCGTGTAGTGATTACGGTGTTTTATTAACTCATGTAGTGATAACGATGTTTTACTAACTCATGTAGTGATTACGATGTTTTACTAACTCATGTAATGATTACGGTGTTTTACTAACTCGTGTAGTGATTACGATGTTTTACTAACTCATGTAGTGATTACGGTGTTTTACTAACTCGTGTAGTGATTACGGTGTTTTACTAACTCATGTAGTGATTACGATGTTTTACTAACTCATGTAGTGATTACGGTGTTTTACTAACTCGTGTAGTGATTACGGTGTTTTACTAACTCGTGTAGTGATTACGATGTTTTACTAACTCATGTAGTGATTACGATGTTTTACTAACTCGTGTAGTGATTACGGAGTTTTACTAACTCGTGTAGTGATTACGGTGTTTTACTAACTCATGTAGTGATTACGATGTTTTACTAACTCGTGTAGTGATTACGATGTTTTACTAACTCATGTAGTGATTACGATGTTTTACTAACTCATGTAGTGATTACGGTGTTTTACTAACTCATGTAGTGATTACGATGTTTTACTAACTCATGTAGTGATTACGGTGTTTTACTAACTCATGTAGTGATTACGATGTTTTACTAACTCATGTAGTGATTACGATGTTTTACTAACTCATGTAGTGATTACGGTGTTTTACTAACTTGTGTAGTGATTACGGTGTTTTACTAACTCATGTAGTGATTACGGTGTTTTACTAACTCGTGTAGTGATTACGATGTTTTACTAACTCATGTAGTGATTACGATGTTTTACTAACTCGTGTAGTGATTACGATGTTTTACTAACTTGTGTAGTGATTACGGTGTTTTACTAACCCGTGTAGTGATTAAGGTGTTTTACTAACTTGCGTTGTGATTACGGTGTTTTACTAACTCATGTAGTGATTACGGTGTTTTACTAACTCGTGTAGTGATTACGGTGTTTTACTAACTCGTGTAGTGATTACGGTGTTTCACTAACTCGTGTCGTGATTACGGTGTTTCACTAACTTGTGTAGTGATTACGGTGTTTTACTAACTCGTGTAGTGATTACGATGTTTTAGTAACTCGTGTCGTGATTACGGTGTTTCACTAACTCGTGTAGTGATTACGGTGTTTTACTAACTTGTGTAGTGATTACGGTGTTTTACTAACTCGTGTAGTGATTACGGTGTTTTACTAACTCGTGTAGTGAATACGGTGTTTTACTAACTCGTGTAGTGATTACGATGTTTTACTAACTCGTAGTGATTACGATGTTTTACTAACTTGTGTAGTGATTACGGTGTTTTACTAACTCATGTAGTGATTACGGTGTTTTAGTAACTCGTGTCGTGATTACGGTGTTTTACTAACTCGTGTAGTGATTACGATGTTTTACTAACTTGTGTAGTGATTACGGTGTTTTACTAACTCGTGTAGTGATTACGATGTTTTACTAACTCATGTAGTGATTACGATGTTTTACTAACTTGTGTAGTGATTACGGTGTTTTACTAACTCATGTAGTGATTACGATGTTTTACTAACTTGTCTAGTGATTACGGTGTTTTACTAACTCATGTAGTGATTACGGTGTTTTACTAACTTGTGTAGTGATTACGGTGTTTTACTAACTCATGTAGTGATTACGGTGTTTTACTAACTCGTGTAGTGATTACGATGTTTTACTAACTCATGTAGTGATTACGATGTTTTACTAACTCGTGTAGTGATTACGATGTTTTACTAACTTGTGTAGTGATTACGGTGTTTTACTAACCCGTGTAGTGATTAAGGTGTTTTACTAACTTGCGTTGTGATTACGGTGTTTTACTAACTCATGTAGTGATTACGGTGTTTTACTAACTCGTGTAGTGATTACGGTGTTTTACTAACTCGTGTAGTGATTACGCTGTTTTACTAACTTGCGTTGTGATTACGGTGTTTTACTAACTCGTGTAGTGATTACGGTGTTTTACTAACTCGTGTAGTGATTACGATGTTTTACTAACTTGTGTAGTGATTACGGTGTTTTACTAACTCGTGTAGTGATTACGATGTTTTACTAACTCATGTAGTGATTAAGATGTTTTACTAACTTGTGTAGTGATTACGGTGTTTTACTAACTCATGTAGTGATTACGATGTTTTACTAACTTGTCTAGTGATTACGGTGTTTTACTAACTCATGTAGTGATTACGGTGTTTTACTAACTTGTGTAGTGATTACGGTGTTTTACTAACTCATGTAGTGATTACGGTGTTTTACTAACTCGTGTAGTGATTACGATGTTTTACTAACTCATGTAGTGATTACGATGTTTTACTAACTCGTGTAGTGATTACGATGTTTTACTAACTTGTGTAGTGATTACGGTGTTTTACTAACTCGTGTAGTGATTAAGGTGTTTTACTAACTTGCGTTGTGATTACGGTGTTTTACTAACTCATGTAGTGATTACGGTGTTTTACTAACTCGTGTAGTGATTACGGTGTTTTACTAACTCGTGTAGTGATTACGGTGTTTTACTAACTCGTGTAGTGATTACGCTGTTTTACTAACTTGCGTTGTGATTACGGTGTTTTACTAACTCGTGTAGTGATTACGCTGTTTTACTAACTTGCGTTGTGATTACGGTGTTTTACTAACTCGTGTAGTGATTACGGTGTTTTACTAACTCATGTAGTGATTACGCTGTTTTACTAACTTGCGTTGTGATTACGGTGTTTTACTAACTCGTGTAGTGATTACGGTGTTTTACTAACTCGTGTAGTGATTACGCTGTTTTACTAACTTGCGTTGTGATTACGGTGTTTTACTAACTCGTGTAGTGATTACGGTGTTTTACTAACTCGTGTTGTGATTACGGTGTTTTACTAACTCGTGTAGTGATTACGGTGTTTTACTAACTCATGTAGTGATTACGGTGTTTTACTAACTCGTGTAGTGATTACGGTGTTTTACTAACTCGTGTAGTGATTACGGTGTTTTACTAACTCGTGTAGTGATTACGGTGTTTTACTAACCCGTGTAGTGATTACGCTGTTTTACTAACTGGCGTTGTGATTACGGTGTTTTACTAACTCGTGTTGTGATTACGGTGTTTCATTAACTCGTGTCGTGATTACGGTGTTTCATTTACTCGTGTCGTGATTACGGTGTTTTACTAACTCATGTAGTGATTACGCTGTTTTACTAACTTGCGTTGTGATTACGGTGTTTTACTAACTCGTGTAGTGATTACGGTGTTTTACTAACTCGTGTAGTGATTACGCTGTTTTACTAACTTGCGTTGTGATTACGATGTTTTACTAACTTGTGTAGTGATTACGGTGTTTTACTAACTCGTGTAGTGATTACGGTGTTTTATTAACTCGTGTTGTGATTACGGTGTTTTACTAACTCGTGTAGTGATTACGGTGTTTTACTAACTCGTGTAGTGATTACGGTGTTTTACTAACTCGTGTAGTGATTACGGTGTTTTACTAACCCGTGTAGTGATTACGCTGTTTTACTAACTGGCGTTGTGATTACGGTGTTTTACTAACTCGTGTTGTGATTACGGTGTTTCATTAACTCGTGTCGTGATTACGGTGTTTCATTTACTCGTGTCGTGATTACGGTGTTTTATTAACTCGTGTCGTGATTACGGTGTTTTACTAACTCGTGTAGTGATTACGATGTTTTACTAACTTGTGTAGTGATTACGGTGTTTTACTAACTCGTGTTGTGATTACGGTGTTTTACTAACTCGTGTAGTGATTACGGTGTTTTACTAACTCATGTAGTGATTACGGTGTTTTACTAACTCGTGTAGTGATTACGGTGTTTTATTAACTCGTGTTGTGATTACGGTGTTTTACTAACTCGTGTAGTGATTACGATGTTTTACTAACTCATGTAGTGATTACGATGTTTTACTAACTTGTGTAGTGATTACGGTGTTTTACTAACTCATGTAGTGATTACGATGTTTTACTAACTTGTCAAGTGATTACGGTGTTTTACTAACTCATGTAGTGATTACGGTGTTTTACTAACTTGTGTAGTGATTACGGTGTTTTACTAACTCATGTAGTGATTACGGTGTTTTACTAACTCGTGTAGTGATTACGATGTTTTACTAACTCATGTAGTGATTACGATGTTTTACTAACTCGTGTAGTGATTACGATGTTTTACTAACTTGTGTAGTGATTACGGTGTTTTACTAACTCGTGTAGTGATTAAGGTGTTTTACTAACTTGCGTTGTGATTACGGTGTTTTACTAACTCATGTAGTGATTACGGTGTTTTACTAACTCGTGTAGTGATTACGGTGTTTTACTAACTCGTGTAGTGATTACGCTGTTTTACTAACTTGCGTTGTGATTACGGTGTTTTACTAACTCGTGTAGTGATTACGGTGTTTTACTAACTCGTGTAGTGATTACGATGTTTTACTAACTTGTGTAGTGATTACGGTGTTTTACTAACTCGTGTAGTGATTACGATGTTTTACTAACTCATGTAGTGATTAAGATGTTTTACTAACTTGTGTAGTGATTACGGTGTTTTACTAACTCATGTAGTGATTACGATGTTTTACTAACTTTTCTAGTGATTACGGTGTTTTACTAACTCATGTAGTGATTACGGTGTTTTACTAACTTGTGTAGTGATTACGGTGTTTTACTAACTCATGTAGTGATTACGGTGTTTTACTAACTCGTGTAGTGATTACGATGTTTTACTAACTCATGTAGTGATTACGATGTTTTACTAACTCGTGTAGTGATTACGATGTTTTACTAACTTGTGTAGTGATTACGGTGTTTTACTAACTCGTGTAGTGATTAAGGTGTTTTACTAACTTGCGTTGTGATTACGGTGTTTTACTAACTCATGTAGTGATTACGGTGTTTTACTAACTCGTGTAGTGATTACGGTGTTTTACTAACTCGTGTAGTGATTACGCTGTTTTACTAACTTGCGTTGTGATTACGGTGTTTTACTAACTCGTGTAGTGATTACGGTGTTTTACTAACTCGTGTAGTGATTACGGTGTTTTACTAACTCGTGTAGTGATTACGCTGTTTTACTAACTTGCGTTGTGATTACGGTGTTTTACTAACTCGTGTAGTGATTACGGTGTTTTACTAACTCATGTAGTGATTACGGTGTTTTACTAACTCGTGTAGTGATTACGGTGTTTTACTAACTCGTGTAGTGATTACGCTGTTTTACTAACTTGCGTTGTGATTACGGTGTTTTACTAACTCGTGTAGTGATTACGCTGTTTTACTAACTTGCGTTGTGATTACGGTGTTTTACTAACTCGTGTAGTGATTACGGTGTTTTACTAACTCATGTAGTGATTACGCTGTTTTACTAACTTGCGTTGTGATTACGGTGTTTTACTAACTCGTGTAGTGATTACGATGTTTTACTAACTCATGTAGTGATTAAGATGTTTTACTAACTTGTGTGAGTGATTACGGTGTTTTACTAACTCATGTAGTGATTACGATGTTTTACTAACTTGTCTAGTGATTACGGTGTTTTACTAACTCATGTAGTGATTACGGTGTTTTACTAACTTGCGTTGTGATTACGGTGTTTTACTAACTCATGTAGTGATTACGGTGTTTTACTAACTCGTGTAGTGATTACGGTGTTTTACTAACTCGTGTAGTGATTACGCTGTTTTACTAACTTGCGTTGTGATTACGGTGTTTTACTAACTCGTGTAGTGATTACGGTGTTTTACTAACTCGTGTAGTGATTACGGTGTTTTACTAACTCGTGTAGTGATTACGCTGTTTTACTAACTTGCGTTGTGATTACGGTGTTTTACTAACTCGTGTAGTGATTACGCTGTTTTACTAACTTGCGTTGTGATTACGGTGTTTTACTAACTCGTGTAGTGATTACGGTGTTTTACTAACTCATGTAGTGATTACGCTGTTTTACTAACTTGCGTTGTGATTACGGTGTTTTACTAACTCGTGTAGTGATTACGGTGTTTTACTAACTCGTGTAGTGATTACGCTGTTTTACTAACTTGCGTTGTGATTACGGTGTTTTACTAACTCGTGTAGTGATTACGGTGTTTTACTAACTCGTGTTGTGATTACGGTGTTTTACTAACTCGTGTAGTGATTACGGTGTTTTACTAACTCATGTAGTGATTACGGTGTTTTACTAACTCGTGTAGTGATTACGGTGTTTTACTAACTCGTGTAGTGATTACGGTGTTTTACTAACTCGTGTAGTGATTACGGTGTTTTACTAACCCGTGTAGTGATTACGCTGTTTTACTAACTGGCGTTGTGATTACGGTGTTTTACTAACTCGTGTTGTGATTACGGTGTTTCATTAACTCGTGTCGTGATTACGGTGTTTCATTTACTCGTGTCGTGATTACGGTGTTTTACTAACTCATGTAGTGATTACGCTGTTTTACTAACTTGCGTTGTGATTACGGTGTTTTACTAACTCGTGTAGTGATTACGGTGTTTTACTAACTCGTGTAGTGATTACGCTGTTTTACTAACTTGCGTTGTGATTACGGTGTTTTACTAACTCGTGTAGTGATTACGGTGTTTTACTAACTCGTGTTGTGATTACGGTGTTTTACTAACTCGTGTAGTGATTACGGTGTTTTACTAACTCATGTAGTGATTACGGTGTTTTACTAACTCGTGTAGTGATTACGGTGTTTTACTAACTCGTGTAGTGATTACGGTGTTTTACTAACCCGTGTAGTGATTACGCTGTTTTACTAACTGGCGTTGTGATTACGGTGTTTTACTAACTCGTGTTGTGATTACGGTGTTTCATTAACTCGTGTCGTGATTACGGTGTTTCATTTACTCGTGTCGTGATTACGGTGTTTTATTAACTCGTGTCGTGATTACGGTGTTTTACTAACTCGTGTAGTGATTACGATGTTTTACTAACTTGTGTAGTGATTACGGTGTTTTACTAACTCGTGTTGTGATTACGGTGTTTTACTAACTCGTGTAGTGATTACGGTGTTTTACTAACTCATGTAGTGATTACGGTGTTTTACTAACTCGTGTAGTGATTACGGTGTTTTATTAACTCGTGTTGTGATTACGGTGTTTTACTAACTCGTGTAGTGATTACGGTGTTTTACTAACCCGTGTAGTGATTACGCTGTTTTACTAACTGGCGTTGTGATTACGGTGTTTTACTAACTCGTGTTGTGATTACGGTGTTTTACTAACTCATGTAGTGATTACGGTGTTTTACTAACTCATGTAGTGATTACGGTGTTTTACTAACTCGTGTAGTGATTACGGTGTTTTATTAACTCGTGTTGTGATTACGGTGTTTTACTAACTCGTGTAGTGATTACGGTGTTTTACTAACTCGTGTAGTGATTACGGTGTTTTACTAACCCGTGTAGTGATTACGCTGTTTTACTAACTGGCGTTGTGATTACGGTGTTTTACTAACTCGTGTTGTGATTACGGTGTTTCATTAACTCGTGTCGTGATTACGGTGTTTTACTAACTCATGTAGTGATTACGGTGTTTTACTAACTCGTGTAGTGATTACGGTGTTTTACTAACTCGTGTAGTGATTACGCTGTTTTACTAACTTGCGTTGTGATTACGGTGTTTTACTAACTCGTGTAGTGATTACGCTGTTTTACTAACTTGCGTTGTGATTACGGTGTTTTACTAACTCGTGTAGTGATTACGGTGTTTTACTAACTCATGTAGTGATTACGGTGTTTTACTAACTCGTGTAGTGATTACGGTGTTTTACTAACTCGTGTAGTGATTACGCTGTTTTACTAACTTGCGTTGTGATTACGGTGTTTTACTAACTCGTGTAGTGATTACGCTGTTTTACTAACTTGCGTTGTGATTACGGTGTTTTACTAACTCGTGTAGTGATTACGGTGTTTTACTAACTCATGTAGTGATTACGCTGTTTTACTAACTTGCGTTGTGATTACGGTGTTTTACTAACTCGTGTAGTGATTACGGTGTTTTACTAACTCGTGTAGTGATTACGCTGTTTTACTAACTTGCGTTGTGATTACGGTGTTTTACTAACTCGTGTAGTGATTACGGTGTTTTACTAACTCGTGTTGTGATTACGGTGTTTTACTAACTCGTGTAGTGATTACGGTGTTTTACTAACTCGTGTAGTGATTACGGTGTTTTACTAACCCGTGTAGTGATTACGCTGTTTTACTAACTGGCGTTGTGATTACGGTGTTTTACTAACTCGTGTTGTGATTACGGTGTTTCATTAACTCGTGTCGTGATTACGGTGTTTCATTTACTCGTGTCGTGATTACGGTGTTTTACTAACTCATGTAGTGATTACGCTGTTTTACTAACTTGCGTTGTGATTACGGTGTTTTACTAACTCGTGTAGTGATTACGGTGTTTTACTAACTCGTGTAGTGATTACGCTGTTTTACTAACTTGCGTTGTGATTACGGTGTTTTACTAACTCGTGTAGTGATTACGGTGTTTTACTAACTCGTGTTGTGATTACGGTGTTTTACTAACTCGTGTAGTGATTACGGTGTTTTACTAACTCATGTAGTGATTACGGTGTTTTACTAACTCGTGTAGTGATTACGGTGTTTTACTAACTCGTGTAGTGATTACGGTGTTTTACTAACCCGTGTAGTGATTACGCTGTTTTACTAACTGGCGTTGTGATTACGGTGTTTTACTAACTCGTGTTGTGATTACGGTGTTTCATTAACTCGTGTCGTGATTACGGTGTTTCATTTACTCGTGTCGTGATTACGGTGTTTTATTAACTCGTGTCGTGATTACGGTGTTTTACTAACTCGTGTAGTGATTACGATGTTTTACTAACTTGTGTAGTGATTACGGTGTTTTACTAACTCGTGTTGTGATTACGGTGTTTTACTAACTCGTGTAGTGATTACGGTGTTTTACTAACTCATGTAGTGATTACGGTGTTTTACTAACTCGTGGAGTGATTACGGTGTTTTATTAACTCGTGTTGTGATTACGGTGTTTTACTAACTCGTGTAGTGATTACGGTGTTTTACTAACTCGTGTAGTGATTACGGTGTTTTACTAACCCGTGTAGTGATTACGCTGTTTTACTAACTGGCGTTGTGATTACGGTGTTTTACTAACTCGTGTTGTGATTACGGTGTTTTACTAACTCATGTAGTGATTACGGTGTTTTACTAACTCATGTAGTGATTACGGTGTTTTACTAACTCGTGTAGTGATTACGGTGTTTTATTAACTCGTGTTGTGATTACGGTGTTTTACTAACTCGTGTAGTGATTACGGTGTTTTACTAACTCGTGTAGTGATTACGGTGTTTTACTAACTCGTGTAGTGATTACGGTGTTTTACTAACCCGTGTAGTGATTACGCTGTTTTACTAACTGGCGTTGTGATTACGGTGTTTTACTAACTCGTGTTGTGATTACGGTGTTTCATTAACTCGTGTCGTGATTACGGTGTTTCATTTACTCGTGTCGTGATTACGGTGTTTTATTAACTCGTGTCGTGATTACGGTGTTTTACTAACTCGTGTAGTGATTACGATGTTTTACTAACTTGTGTAGTGATTACGGTGTTTTACTAACTCGTGTTGTGATTACGGTGTTTTACTAACTCGTGTAGTGATTACGGTGTTTTACTAACTCATGTAGTGATTACGGTGTTTTACTAACTCGTGTAGTGATTACGGTGTTTTATTAACTCGTGTTGTGATTACGGTGTTTTACTAACTCGTGTAGTGATTACGGTGTTTTACTAACTCGTGTAGTGATTACGGTGTTTTACTAACTCGTGTAGTGATTACGGTGTTTTACTAACCCGTGTAGTGATTACGCTGTTTTACTAACTGGCGTTGTGATTACGGTGTTTTACTAACTCGTGTTGTGATTACGGTGTTTCATTAACTCGTGTCGTGATTACGGTGTTTCATTTACTCGTGTCGTGATTACGGTGTTTTATTAACTCGTGTCGTGATTACGGTGTTTTACTAACTCGTGTAGTGATTACGGTGTTTTACTAACTCATGTAGTGATTACGGTGTTTTACTAACTTGTGTAGTGATTACGGTGTTTTACTAACTCATGTAGTGATTACGGTGTTTTACTAACTCGTGTAGTGATTACGATGTTTTACTAACTCATGTAGTGATTACGATGTTTTACTAACTCGTGTAGTGATTACGATGTTTTACTAACTTGTGTAGTGATTACGGTGTTTTACTAACTCGTGTAGTGATTAAGGTGTTTTACTAACTTGCGTTGTGATTACGGTGTTTTACTAACTCATGTAGTGATTACGGTGTTTTACTAACTCGTGTAGTGATTACGGTGTTTTACTAACTCGTGTAGTGATTACGCTGTTTTACTAACTTGCGTTGTGATTACGGTGTTTTACTAACTCGTGTAGTGATTACGGTGTTTTACTAACTCGTGTAGTGATTACGGTGTTTTACTAACTCGTGTAGTGATTACGCTGTTTTACTAACTTGCGTTGTGATTACGGTGTTTTACTAACTCGTGTAGTGATTACGGTGTTTTACTAACTCATGTAGTGATTACGGTGTTTTACTAACTCGTGTAGTGATTACGGTGTTTTACTAACTCGTGTAGTGATTACGCTGTTTTACTAACTTGCGTTGTGATTACGGTGTTTTACTAACTCGTGTAGTGATTACGCTGTTTTACTAACTTGCGTTGTGATTACGGTGTTTTACTAACTCGTGTAGTGATTACGGTGTTTTACTAACTCATGTAGTGATTACGCTGTTTTACTAACTTGCGTTGTGATTACGGTGTTTTACTAACTCGTGTAGTGATTACGGTGTTTTACTAACTCGTGTAGTGATTACGCTGTTTTACTAACTTGCGTTGTGATTACGGTGTTTTACTAACTCGTGTAGTGATTACGGTGTTTTACTAACTCGTGTTGTGATTACGGTGTTTTACTAACTCGTGTAGTGATTACGGTGTTTTACTAACTCATGTAGTGATTACGGTGTTTTACTAACTCGTGTAGTGATTACGGTGTTTTATTAACTCGTGTTGTGATTACGGTGTTTTACTAACTCGTGTAGTGATTACGGTGTTTTACTAACTCGTGTAGTGATTACGGTGTTTTACTAACCCGTGTAGTGATTACGCTGTTTTACTAACTGGCGTTGTGATTACGGTGTTTTACTAACTCGTGTAGTGATTACGGTGTTTTACGAACTCGTGTCGTGATTATGGTGTTTTACTAACTCGTGTCGTGATTACGGTGTTTTATTAACTCGTGTCGTGATTACGGTGTTTTACTAACTCGTGTAGTGATTAAGGTGTTTTACTAACTCATGTAGTGATTACGATGTTTTACTAACTCATGTAGTGATTAAGGTGTTTTACTAACTCATGTAGTGATTACGGTGTTTTACTAACTCGTGTAGTGATTAAGGTGTTTTACTAACTCATGTAGTGATTACGATGTTTTACTAACTCATGTAGTGATTAAGGTGTTTTACTAACTCATGTAGTGATTACGGTGTTTTACTAACTCGTGTAGTGATTACGGTGTTTTACTATCTCGTGTCGTGATTACGGTGTTTTACTAACTCGTGTAGTGATTACGGTGTTTTACTAACTCGTGTAGTGATTACGGTGTTTCATTATCTCGTGTCGTGATTACGGTGTTTTACTAACTCATGTAGTGATTACGGTGTTTCACTAACTCGTGTCGTGATTACGTTGTTTTACTAACTCGTGTAGTGATTACGATGTTTTACTAACTCGTGTAGTGATTACGCTGTTTTACTAACTTGCGTTGTGACTACGGTGTTTTACTAACTTGCGTTGTGATTACAGTGTTTTACTAACTCGTGTAGTGATTACGATGTTTTACTAACTCGTGTAGTGATTACGGTGTTTTACTAACTCGTGTTGTGATTACGGTGTTTCATTAACTCGTGTCGTGATTACGGTGTTTCATTTACTCGTGTCGTGATTACGGTGTTTTATTAACTCGTGTCGTGATTACGGTGTTTTACTAACTCGTGTAGTGATTACGATGTTTTACTAACTCATGTAGTGATTAAGGTGTTTTACTAACTCATGTAGTGATTACGGTGTTTTACTAACTCGTGTAGTGATTACGGTGTTTTACTAACTCATGTAGTGATTAAGGTGTTTTACTAACTCATGTAGTGATTACGGTGTTTTACTAACTCGTGTAGTGATTACGATGTTTTACTAACTCATGTAGTGATTAAGGTGTTTTACTAACTCATGTAGTGATTACGGTGTTTTACTAACTGGTGTAGTGATTACGGTGTTTTACTATCTCGTGTCGTGATTACGGTGTTTTACTAACTCATGTAGTGATTACGGTGTTTTACTAACTCGTGTCGTGATTACGGTGTTTTACTAACTCGTGTAGTGATTACGGTGTTTTATTAACTTGTGTAGTGATTACGCTGTTTTACTAACTTGCGTTGTGATTACAGTGTTTTACTAACTCGTGTAGTGATTACGGTGTTTTACTAACTTGCGTTGTGATTACGGTGTTTTACTAACTCGTGTAGTGATTACGGTGTTTTACCAACTCGTGTTGTGATTACGGTGTTTTATTAACTCGTGTCGTGATTACGGTGTTTCATTTACTCGTGTCGTGATTACGGTGTTTTATTAACTCGTGTTGTGATTACGGTGTTTTATTCACTCGTGTCGTGATTACGGTGTTTTACTAACTCGTGTTGTGATTACGGTGTTTTATTCACTCGTGTCGTGATTACGGTGTTTTATTAACTCGTGTCGTGATTACGGTGTTTTACTAACTCGTGTAGTGATTACGGTGTTTCATTAACTCGTGTCGTGATTACGGTGTTTTATTAACTCGTGTCGTGATTACGGTGTTTTATTAACTCGTGTCGTGATTACGGTGTTTTACTTACTCATGTAGTGATTACGATGTTTCATTAACTCGTGTCGTGATTACGGTGTTTAATTAACTCGTGTCGTGATTACGGTGTTTCATTAATTCGTGTCGTGATTACGGTGTTTCATTAACTCGTGTCGTGATTACGGTGTTTCATTAACTCGTGTAGTGATTATGGTGTTTCATTAATTCGTGTCGTGATTACGGTGTTTCACTAACTCATGTAGTGATTACGGTGTTTCATTAACTCGTGTCGTGATTACGGTGTTTCATTAACTCGTGTAGTGATTATGGTGTTTCATTAACTCGTGTCGTGATTACGGTGTTTTACTAACTCATGTAGTGATTACGGTGTTTCATTAACTCGTGTCGTGATTACGGTGTTTCATTAACTCGTGTCGTGATTACGGTGTTTTACTAACTCATGTAGTGATTACGGTGTTTCATTAACTCGTGCCGTGAATAACTCGTCCACCACAGACACCAAGTCTCCTCTGAGTCTGACGGACCAGCGTCTGCTGGAGAACAGCCAGCAGTTCAAGAGGAAGCAGGGCAAGGGAACCATCGACGTGTGGTGGCTGTTCGATGACGGAGGTCAGTCCCTGATCAGCTACTTCATATATGAACATGTTCTGTCTCCATGGCAACAGTCTGGCACAAGCTGGGTTTCCATTACACGTAGAATTTCTCAAAACCTAACAATTGCAATTTAAACCACTACTACTAAAACTCAAATATCACAGAAAGTATTCACGCTTTCATGAGCCGGATTTCAGACATTTCGATAAAGCAGTAAGTGTCATGGAAACACGTTTTTTTTTTTTTGCATTTACAGCCATCAGGCGTGACGTATGCGTCTTACCACTGATCTTTTTGCCGTTTTGGTTTTGGAGAGGGTGAATCCTGAAACTTGGCCTGGACCCAGCGCATGAAATCTCCACAGTCGCCAAAGATGTTCAATTAACTGGGAAGTCGTCCATTTTTGGTCACGAGGTGTCGCTAAGTGCTCGCTTGCTGTTTTTGTTGCTGTTAAAGGAGAAATTTTGTTTTTTTCAACCTGGACCCGGAGTTTATACGTGCATTTACTCACCTGTAAAGTTTCTGCATCACTTTGAGTCTTTCAGAAGATATTACGCTGAGTCGCCCTTTAGTGAATGTCCGGTATCATGGCGGAGACGGGGCAGCCTCTATCAGACATTATCTGCAGTAAAACTCCTTCATCTCATCAATACTTTAATCAGAATGAATGAATGAGTACTATTGTCCTGTGAGTCCAGGTTTATCTTTCCGTTAGTTATCAGGATGTTCTACACTTTTCAGGGCCGCGTGTTCACGATGTGCTTCCGTAGTACAGCTGAGACGATCAGCTGCTACCCAGACACCAAAAACACGATCAGAGAAACTCTGAACTCACAGAACAAAAGTACTCATTCATTCCTTCATTCTGCTTAAAGTATTGATGAGATGAAGGAGTTTTACTGCAGATAATGTCTGATAGAGGCTGCCCCGTCTCTCCCGTTTTAACTGGATGTTCACTGAAGGGCGACTCAGCGTAAAATCTTCCGAAGGACTCAAAGTGATGCAGAAGCTTTATCGGTAAGTAAATGCACGTAGAAACTCCTAGAAATAAGGTCCAGGTTGGAAAAAATGTATCCTTTCACCTCTTAAGCCCTAGCCATATTTTCAGAAAAAAAAGTATTGTAGATTGTCTTGGTTTAGTGCTAAATTGTTGTGATCTGTTCATATAAAAAGGTAAATGACTGGCATGTCAACACAAATTAGCACGTCAACTAGCATGTAATCACGAAGGTAATCAACAAAAGTAATCTCAATAAAAAAAAGTACAAGAACTCACAGACCGTCCAACTTTCTCGTGGGAAAAAATATCTCCATTGAAACCGGCAGGTTGCAGCTGTCTGAGTCAGGAGGATCTGGTAACGCCACGTCTGTGCTGTATCTCCGCTAATATCTCTGCTGTCTTAGTCATCTACATCTTTTTTTCCAACCAAATGTTGTTTACCAAACGATAGAAAACTTCAAGTGAAGCTATCCGGAACTTCCGGAAAGCGTGTTAATCCCCTATTGCGCAACAACAACCTCCAGTCTTTTAGCCACAGAGAAAGGTTACCTGGGTAATGTAGTTCACAAAAACCTTGGTATCATTTGATTCAGTAGCTTCTTTGCTTTCTTAGGACTACAAAATCCGCCATCTTCCGGCAAAGTTTTATAGCAATATAAACCGATAATATCTGCTAATCTAAGTGACCGGACTCCCTGCGATGTGGAGGAATATCAGGTTTACTGTAAGACCACAGGTTAAAAAAGGAAAAAACATCTGTTGCCCTTGACAACGGTTATTATATTGTTCCAGTGGTGATTGTAGGCAAATAATGAACGTGGGAAAATCCATTAGTCAGCGGAGCGTTCTGCTTTGTTCTAAAGAGCCGAATAATAAAGAAGTTTAATAAACAGGACGATGGTGCGAGACGCAGACGTCTCTGAATTTATGATCTCCGTCTTCTGCAAATGACTCGTATCTGCGAAAAACGAGTCCTGAGACAACTGGAACGCACAACGGACACGTGCACATGGCAGTCGTGCTGCTTCCAGATTTACGGAACATGGCTTTTATTTTGGGGAGGTGTGATGGAAACGCAGCAGCAGTGACGGGGGGGGGTCTTGTGTTGCAGGTCTGACGCTGCTGATCCCCTACCTGCTGACCAACAGGAGCAAATGGGGCAACTGCAGGATCCGAGTCTTCATCGGGGGGAAGATCAACCGCATCGACCACGACCGTCGAGCGTGAGTCCCGCAGCGTTTCCCACCACAACCCACACTTTCCACTGTTAACTATGGGATGCCCGTTTCCATGCACATAAAGATCTGATCCGTGTCACATTAATTATTATAGAAATATGAGGCCAAACACATATATAATTATACATATAATTATTACTATGATTACTATGAAAATCATAATATAATAACTATAATTATACTACTGTTTAGAAGTACTGCTATTTATAGTTATTGTACATGTTTCAATGCTGCAGGTACCCTTTAACCTGACTCCCGCCACCTGGTATTTGCAATACCATCTGGGGAGGGAGTTAACCCGATGTCATTTCAAATTAGTCTTTTTTTTCTAAAACTCTTGCATGTGATTGGATAGAAGATCTGTCCGTCATCTTGACTGACACGCTACTTCAGCCACTCACGTTGAACCGAATGACGCAACCCGTGACGCAACTCAGAGCGACACCAGAGCCACCACGCATAGAGGATCGAGTTATCAAAACATGTTATCAAGCTCAAAAAGCTTCAGTCAAACAACATGGCGGCGGCGGCGACAGCTAGTACGAGCGGTGTACAGTCTGTGAACGACTTTTGTCGAATGTGCAAAGAAAACCTCCGGATAAAAGGCAACATATGCAACAGCCAGCGCATATTTGAAGGAGTTCCTTACGGAAAGAGGGTAGACCAACGTCTTGCAGAACTTGGTCTAAACTTGGTTAACACTCCAGACAAGTCGATTCGGATACGCCTGTGCTTCTACATCACATCCGGCCAAAACGCCGCCCATCCTTCAAAAGTCCCACCCGCAATTAGTGATTGGCTCCTATTATTCTCTAACCAGACGAAATCACCTATAACTGTCGCCTTACTCAGATGGAGTGCGTGAGGAAAGGGAACGCCCCCGCGTGTACTTGTTGAACGCACCCAGATGATGTAAATCAGGTTAGGTACCCTTAGGGTTGGAATGGTACAAATGTGTACTTTATATTACTTTGGACCCTTTTTCATAGTATATAGGTACTTCTGGCCTCATAAAGACCAATATTGTACTTTTAGAGAACATTTGTAGTAAATGTACGTACAGGGTGTTAGCGACCGGTTAACGGGGTGTTAGCGACTGGTTAACGGGGTGTTAGTGACCGGTTAATGGGGTGTTAGCGACTGGTTAACGGGGTGTTATTGACCGGTTAACGGGGTGTTAGTGACCGGTTAACGGGGTGTTAGTGACCGGTTAATGGGGTGTTAGCAACCGGTTAACGGGGTGTTAGTGACCGGTTAACGGGGTGTTAGTGACCGGTTAATGGGGTGTTAGCGACCGGTTAACGGGGTGTTAGCGACTGGTTAACGGGGTGTTATTGACCGGTTAACGGGGTGTTAGTGACCGGTTAATCAGGGTGTTAGTGACTGGTTAATGGAGTGTTAGTGACCGGTTAACGGGGTGTTAGTGACTGGTTAATCGGGTGTTAGCCATCAGGTAATGGCAGAACGATAAAAATAAAATGATCGAGCTGCCCGATCATGGAAAAAATCAGTGTCATGATTATTTTGGGCAATATTGAAATCATAATTATTCAAACGATTATTTTCTAGTTACACGATGATGTCTAAGGTTTCCAGCACTGAAAATAAATATAGGCTACAAATATGCACCTTTCAGCTGTACCGTGTATATCCATAATAAACAACGTATCCAGCTGTTCTGCCATTTTTCTATGTTTGAAAAAAATAAATATACTTTTTTTTTTTTTAATTCCCAAAATAAACTTTGCTGAGCTTTAGTTAGAACGCTAGAACGTTCCAAATCTAACATTGTGTTAATGACACCCAACAAACTGCTGCAAAACCTCAGAATTACATTTAGAAACTGTGCCAAGAAAAATGGCAAAATAAATGAATAATAAATAATAATAATAATAATAACAATGACAACAACAATAATAACTATAAAAATAATAATAATATTAATAATAATAATGATGATGGTTTCAACTCAATTATTTGAGTTTGGAGATTGTTTGACACAAACATTGAAATCATGATTGAATTTCTATAAATAGGGGATTATCACGCTTCCGTGTCCCGAACTTCCGGTTTGAAACAGTTAGACGGCCCACTTCCGGCCTAGTTCAGTGTCCCTGCTTTACTTCGTAGATAACGTGAAGAAACGCCAACCCTACTGAAATTTTCACGGATTCCAGACTGAAGTGATACTAAGGAAGAAGTGGATCAAAGCGATTCTCCAGAGTGAAGGGCCGAACTTTATAATAAAACAACGTAGCATGTTTGTTTGCAGCCGTAACGTGCCTAACTTTGTGCGGCTGAAAACACACAAGCATCTGAAAGCGTCTCCTTTCTTGGCAGTCCCCAGTTGTTCCACTGGAAACGGGGGGGGTACAGACCCGATTTTCAGATGTTTGTGTGTTTTAAGACGCACAATGTTAAGCACGTCAGTAAACGCTAGCTGGCTAATGCTAGCATGCTGTGAAGTGCCGGTGTTGTGCCCCACCGGCGACAAACAAACGTGTGTTTTATTATAAAGTTCGGTCCTTCACCGCGGCGAATCGATCGCTTTGATCCAGCTTTTGATCCAGTATCACTTCAGTCTGGAATGAAAACTTAAGTATGTTTGGAGTTTATCCGATTTAAACAGTATAACAGAGCAGGAACGGCTGGTGTTAACATGGCCCGGAAGAGGAAGCGTCAAAATACCGGGAACTTCCGGTAAGCGTGATAATCCCCTATTTCCTGCTACATTTAGGTTTTACAACACATCTGAAGTGGACGTGAAATCTGTAGACTCTTCAGTTGCTAGGCAACGGGACTGGAGCATTATGGGAAATTCTGAAGGCTGTCCCATTTCACAAAGGTTCAGCTGCTTCGGAGCGCGCAGACTTCGAAGGACACTTCGTACCAGGCTGCGTTGTTTTACACCCGCCAGCCGCAGGACCACGGAAAAACGTTCCTTTTGTTCATGAAAAGCTCGGGTGCAGGCGGCTTCCCACCACCTGGTGGCGCTGATCCAACAAACTCCAGTCAGCAGAAGACACTCAGCTAGCTGCTAGCCGCTAGCTGCTAGCCGCTAGCAGAAGTTATGAAGAAGCATTAAAACTGAAAAAATAAGACAGAAATGGTCCCGAACCACCGAAAAGACAAAAACATGCAGTAACAAGCTGGTTAAGTTGTGTTACGGCGGTAACGAGGCAGAGATGGCGTCTCATACGCAACTTCAGGTCTTATTAATAATTCATTTATTAATTATATACTATTATTTATTTATTCATTTTATGGAGTTTATTCATTCTAAATGTATGTAATATTAGATTCTATTTTTATCTTATTGCAGTCACGTTCTTACAGAAGCGTATTGCACGCACCGATACAAATGTTTTTACTGAAATTACAAGATAATTTTACCAAAATAATAAAGAAAACATTAAAACATTCAGACCATCATCATGTATCATCACTGCAGCATTCTCGTTTATTAAAAAAACAGAACGTTTTTATTTATTTGTAAAAGTTATCATTAATTCAGAAAATAAAATGTTATTTTTTACAAACGATCTCGTTAATTCAGACAAACAGCCTTTTTAAAAAAAATTGAAATAATGATCTCATTGATTAGAAAATATCTTTTCTGTATTTATTTTCAGGTGAATGTAAAAAGCTCCTGAACTTTCCTTTTTATTTTTCCCTGTTTTACTGTATTTTGTTTTCATATCATTGTAAATAAATTCAGATGTTAAAGGATCAGTTTCTGTCTTTTTCCACCTGGATCATATTTGCAGGAGTTCATACGTGCATTTACTCACCGGTAAAGTTTCTGCATCACTTTGGAAGATTTTAGCTGAGTCGTCCTTCAGTGAACATCGCGACGGGGCAGGACAACAGTACTCATTCGTTCCTTCGTTCTACTTAAAGTACTGATGAAATGACAAATATCTGACAGAGGCTGCCCCGTCTCCGCCTGATACTGGACGTTCACCGAAGGGCGACTCAGCGTAAAATCTTCTGAAGGACTCAAAGTGAGCAAATGCACGTATGAACTCCTGCAAATAGGATCCAGGTGGAAAAAGGAAACTCATCCTTTGATCTGCAGCCCGTTACTGATGGACGGTCCCTGATGCAGCATCTCGGGCTTGTGTTTGTCTGCAGGATGGCCACGCTGCTCAGCAGGTTCAGGATCGACTTCTCCGACATCAACGTGCTCGGAGACATCAACACCAAACCCAAGAAACACAAGTAGGACCCGCTTTGGTTCTGTTCTGGTGGACTTCGGACCCGAATCAGACACAGCTGAAAGTCTGAACACTTTATTCTTCTAATACTGACGCTTTATGCCCGTAAATTTACCACTTTTTTGTCTCACTACGACTTATTCTCATAAATTTACGACTTTATTCTCGTAAATGTTTTACTTCACTCTCATAAAATAACTTTTTTCCCATAAATTTGACTTTATTCATATAAAATAACTTTTTTCTTGTAAATTTAAGACTTTATTCATATAAAATAACCTTTTTCTTGTAAATTTAAGACTTTATTCATATAAAATAACCTTTTTCTTGTAAATTTAAGACTTTATTCATATAAAATAACCTTTTTCTTGTAAATTTATGACTTTATTCATATAAAATAACTTTTTTCTTGTAAATTTATGACTTTATTCATATAAAATAACTTTTTTTCTTGTAAATTTATGACTTTATTCATATAAAATAACTTTTTTTCTTGTAAATTTAAGACTTTATTCATATAAAATAACCTTTTTCTTGTAAATTTATGACTTTATTCATATAAAATAACTTTTTTCTTGTAAATTTATGACTTTATTCATATAAAATAACTTTTTTCTTGTAAATTTAAGACTTTATTCATATAAAATAACCTTTTTCTTGTAAATTTATGACTTTATTCATATAAAATAACTTTTTTCTTGTAAATTTATGACTTTATTCATATAAAATAACTTTTTTCTTGTAAATTTATGACTTTATTCATATAAAATAACTTTTTTCTTGTAAATTTAAGACTTTATTCATATAAAATAACCTTTTTCTTGTAAATTTATGACTTTATTCATATAAAATAACTTTTTTCTTGTAAATTTATGACTTTATTCATATAAAATAACTTTTTTCTTGTAAATTTATGACTTTATTCATATAAAATAACCTTTTTCTTGTAAATTTATGACTTTATTCATATAAAATAACTTTTTTCTTGTAAATTTAAGACTTTATTCATATAAAATAACCTTTTTCTTGTAAATTTATGACTTTATTCATATAAAATAACTTTTTTTCTTGTAAATTTAAGACTTTATTCATATAAAATAACCTTTTTCTTGTAAATTTATGACTTTATTCATATAAAATAACTTTTTTCTTGTAAATTTATGACTTTATTCATATAAAATAACTTTTTTTCTTGTAAATTTATGACTTTATTCATATAAAATAACCTTTTTCTTGTAAATTTATGACTTTATTCATATAAAATAACTTTTTTCTTGTAAATTTATGACTTTATTCATATAAAATAACTTTTTTCTTGTAAATTTAAGACTTTATTCATATAAAATAACCTTTTTCTTGTAAATTTATGACTTTATTCATATAAAATAACTTTTTTCTTGTAAATTTATGACTTTATTCATATAAAATAACCTTTTTCTTGTAAATTTAAGACTTTATTAATATAAAATAACCTTTTTCTTGTAAATTTATGACTTTATTCATATAAAATAACTTTTTTCTTGTAAATTTATGACTTTATTCATATAAAATAACTTTTTTCTTGTAAATTTAAGACTTTATTCATATAAAATAACCTTTTTCTTGTAAATTTATGACTTTATTCATATAAAATAACTTTTTTCTTGTAAATTTATGACTTTATTCATATAAAATAACCTTTTTCTTGTAAATTTATGACTTTATTCATATAAAATAACCTTTTTCTTGTAAATTTAAGACTTTATTCATATAAAATAACCTTTTTCTTGTAAATTTATGACTTTATTCATATAAAATAACTTTTTTCTTGTAAATTTATGACTTTATTCATATAAAATAACTTTTTTTCTTGTAAATTTAAGACTTTATTCATATAAAATAACCTTTTTCTTGTAAATTTATGACTTTATTCATATAAAATAACCTTTTTCTTGTAAATTTATGACTTTATTCATATAAAATAACCTTTTTCTTGTAAATTTATGACTTTATTCATATAAAATAACCTTTTTCTTGTAAATTTAAGACTTTATTCATATAAAATAACCTTTTCCTTGTAAATTTATGACTTTATTCATATAAAATAACTTTTTTCTTGTAAATTTATGACTTTATTCATATAAAATAACTTTTTTCTTGTAAATTTATGACTTTATTCATATAAAATAACCTTTTTCTTGTAAATTTATGACTTTATTCATATAAAATAACTTTTTCTTGTAAATTTATGACTTTATTCATATAAAATAACCTTTTTCTTGTAAATTTATGACTTTATTCATATAAAATAACCTTTTTCTTG